>JARJDS010040695.1:0-11762 GCA_030264155.1 Atheta pasadenae | reverse complement strand
TTGGAGTTTTTGTGGAAAAGTTTTTATCTTGGATAAAAACAGCATATACTGATACTGTTTGAAAATTTAAATTTTAACTTATTATTTTTTTAAAATAGCACTAGAAGCTTTTAGAGAAGGAACTCAATTTTTCAGATATACATTACAATTACTATAGATTGTCAAATAAAATGTTTTCTCTGTCCTATCTAGGATATTTTAAGAGTAATAAAATTGCGGGGATATCTCCTTTTTCAACATTATTTTCGAAAAAAGATTAAGGGGTCATATACAGTAAGAAGGCCGAAAAATAGTGAATTTTCGAAATTTTTTTCTGGCCAAATTTTTGAATTTATTGATCCAAACATTTTCTACACATATTATGGTATCTTTTAACTTTATTTTAAAATTTAATACTAATAAAAATATTTATTTGGAAAAGAGCTACAGCTGATCTCCTGGAGCTCTACTCAAAAAACACGTTTTGCGGTGACCACTATATCTCTGAATTGGTTCATCTGATATTCAAAAACTAAACAGATTTCGTTAAAGTAATGTTAAATCTAGTAATTGATCGAAGGAATAAGCAAAATTAAAAAAATTGATAAAATGGCGTTTTACCAAAAAAATAGAATTTTCACCAAAATTTCGACGTAAGATTGTTTATAAAAAAGAAACTATTCATCACAGAGACAAAATCTTCGATTAATTACCAAAAAATATATTTAAGAAACTCGTGTGAAAATTTGAGACTAATCGGTTTAGCCGTTTTCGTGTAGCGTTGGTCGCTGATTTTGAAACCACCATTATGAGAAAAACGCGTTTGAAGTTTGGAATGCGCATTACATGTTATATATTTGCTTGGGCCAAATTTGCTTGTAACGACGAAAATATTCGCAGGTACAATATGAAATTTTTTGTGTGTATTCATCAATAGTTGTACATTAAGAAAATAAAATTTAAAAAAAAAATTTTGAAAATTCTAACTTAAAGATTTTTAATAAAAGTTTTTTTATAGTTGAAGTGAATATTTTTTTATTTGTTGATTACGTTTTTATCATAAAATTATAGATAAACTGTAAGTTTGTTAAATGACGAAATGATGAGTGTTATTGAAAAAAATATTTGATTATTGGATAAGCAAAAGTATAAAAATATAAATTGGCTATTTTTAAATATGATTTCCAATATGTTACATTATGATGGTTGTTATCAAAATATTTATCAATTTTCGGAGAAATGATGATGACGCTGATGAAGTGTACATATTTTGAATAAAAAGTACAAAGTTGTAAGTTTGGCAATTTGAGGAATGGAGAGCAGCGCCGTGAAAGTATTGATTAGAGGCTTCCAATTAACAATAGAGATAAAGAATGAAATAAAAATGGCAACACAAAGAAAACGTCAAACGTGCAACTCATAAAAACGAGCCGCGCGCGTGGGTGTGTTTGGAGATCTACGCGGGCGGCTCTCACACAATCGCGAAAAGTAAAAACTGAAAGAAAGATAAGTAACGACGACCATCGAGTGGCAGCAGCTAGGAAAGCATAATAAAAGCGGCGCACGAGGAAGAGCTCGACGCGGCGGCAAAGACGAGGCGCGGGGCCGGCCCCAAGCAAAGAAAGAAACATAAAAAAAGTAAAAAATATATCTATAGTAAGTATAAAAGTGTACATAGTAAAAAATGTATACATAAAAAAGAAGCGGGGCATACATAATTAAATCTGAAATAGAAACGTCAATACTCTTTCGCGTTCGCTGCTGGGACCGGGGGGAGGCAGCGGGCGGGCGGGCTCGCGCTTTTTTCTCTGTCTGCCGAAGCGCGTTGCCTCTCTTTTTACGAAATTCGCGAAATACGGCCGTCCGCGTATCTGCATATCCTGCCTGCCACCCCTGCGCGCTTGTGTAGTTGCCGCCCGCCTCCGCACCGCACCATGTTCATCCTCGTTTAGTTTCGCCTGCAAAACCACGCCTAACTTTTAAATTTTACTAATTCTGCGCAACTCTCTCAACCCCCGGCGCGGCGACGCTCGTTCATTATATTATATTTTTACAGCATTTAAAAGCTAAAAATCTATAAATTTTCAACCACGCATTTTGCGCGCTTTCTCCGCGCCCTTGCCGCCTCTCTATTTCTGCTAACTTTGCAAATCTCGCACAGCTAAAACTAAAACTATATTTGCTATATTTTATTGTATTTAGCGAATTTAAAAAAATTAATAATTAATTTGTTAATTATTGGTCATTTTAGATCAAAAAGCCTCTGTAATGAATGAACATTGTAAAGCAACGCGCAGAGAACATAAAAATAGTAACACATAACACACCGAGAGGGTTAAAAAAGAGGGATGCGAAAAACATAGAAAGACAGGAAGAAGAGGACGAGGAAAAAGGGTTTTTGTTGCTTCAAGGGTGCAAACATGCTCGGGCGGTGGCTGGGTTGGCGGCAGGAGGGTGAGGTGTTGGCAGGCACGCCTGTATGTGTGAATGTAACGTAGCCACGGCGGAAATTGGGGGAATGTGAAAAGTAAAATGTGAAAAACCACCGCCAGCCGTATCGGGACACAAGGATGCCAACGCGAACGCGCTTAAATCATCCTCGCAATCGAACGCAGCCGACAAGGACGATGAGCATTTCGAAGACAAGGGATGAAGAGGGAAATGTTGAGCACGTGTTGATTCTTTGTTTCCAAAAAAAAAATACTTACATATCGTATTTATGTTGTTTATTTCAACAACACATTAAATAAATAATTAATATTAATTTATTTGTTTGTCATTTTAATAATAATAATTATTATTATTATTATTATTATTATTATTATGCGAAATTAATGTTAATTTTTTTAATTAATTAAATATTTATTGTTCTGTTTTGCAATAATTCAAGCGTAATTATAAAAATAGGAACAGCCAAAATTTATGATTAGTTCAACTCGTTTGTTAATTTTTAATTAAACCCCGAATGCAATTATATTTTGTTTATTTATCGTTTCTGGCAACTGAACAAACAATATATTTATATTTTTGCAAATGCATGTGTTATAAATGAGGTGGTTTTATGCCAAAACGAATTGAACTATAGCACCTCACTCCGCTTTGCAACTCGCAAAACCATCCATGCCCAACCACCGCGCGCAGCCTCCCCCCGTGCACCCCTTCATCGCTGACCTAGCTCACTCATCTCGGAGACCCGCGCGGCGCTCTACTCGCTCGTTCGTTATAAAATTCGCCGGTTGAAAACCACCCCCGCGGTGTTAAAAAGTTTCGATCAATATGAATATGCTTTAAAATTGTGGATTTTATTTCAACAGGCTGCCGACTGCCGGCGCGAGCGTCGCGCGCTAGCTGCTGGTCCACGCGCCCTCTTTTTCCTCGCATTTCCCGTTCTTTTACATACGCTCTTTCCATCTATGCATTGCTCCCGATTCCCCTTGCGCGCGGTTGCGTATCTCTGTCTTTCACGCCGCCGCCCGCTCACGCACCGTTTTCTGCGGACACCGCACTCTACTTCTTTCGTATCGCGTATTCTTTCGCAGCGCTCTCTGTGCACATACCTAAAACGTATAGTTGTCGGCAGAGCACATCCGCCCTCGAGACCACCCGCAGTTCACATTTACCTACCACCCCCTGGTCCTCGTGGCCTCCAAAACCACCCGCACCCACGGCTCTCATCCGCGTCGAAACCAAAATTCATTTTGCATTTCGCTTTTTCTAATGAACACGAACGAGGGTACGATAGGGTAGGGTCGCGTGGGCCCGGGAGCGGCAATGTCACCGATATGTGCGAGCATCCCCCTTCTCGCCCGCGCCGCAGGGATCAGGGCAACCATGGAAATTCGGCGGGCTTTTTTCCCACCTACAATTGCCGAAACGGCCGGGCTAGCATGGTGCGGTTCCGCTGTCGTTTTTAAACATTCGCATTTCGCAACCCCTTTTTATTCCGCTTTAATTTGCGTACTCCCCTTGCGTTTCGCCCGCTATAGCTGATAGTGTGCAGTAATACATTTTTGCCAAGCGTGCTAAGGAGCCAAGGGTCGCTTCGTCGAATGCACAAATCCGATTGAGCTGTTCTCCACTTCTTCCGCGTCGGTAAATCATATTAATTAGCTACTAGCGACCGAAAATTAAATAAATATGCAGTACGTAATTTTTTTACATCTAATGTCCTTGTCGTGGCATCTTGTTTTTTTTTCTGCTTGTAGCATTCATTTGAGAAGCGCTATTAATATTTTTTTGCATATATCTCTTCTTCCCGCAACCCTGATTTCTCTGGACTCACCCTCTGTGGCAGACTCTTCGTTTATATGCGCACGTAGTGTTTGCAAGTAAACATATCGGGTTAGTTCTGAGTTGATGCTTGAAGTTTGAGTTTTGTGCCGCACGCACATCCACGTTTCTCCTGTGTGAGGGGTTGACAAGTCCAAAACTTATTCAGTGTTGACCTAACACGTTATAAATTAAAGTAATTAGCAAAACATAAATTTTTTTGTCGTCAAAAAGTTATATATAACGTACACATTGAAAAATAGTATATTAATTTGATTAGTTTGGTTTAGTTAGGGTGTTAAGCCGCCTCTGCAGTGTAGCAAGGCAGAGTGGTAGAGGTAAAGTTTGGCCAACATAGTATAAAATATAGAACGAACAAAGAGACTTTTAGTCGTCCCGACTCTTTCTATATGCTGCCTATAAGAGCATAAAATATGAAACAAAATTTTGGGTTGGGCGGATGTTTCGGGGCCGCGAGTGGGAGGCATTGGCTTCGGCGGCGAGTGGAAGCAACGGAGGCATCAAACACAACACAACAAAATAGAAAGAGAACCGATACCAAAGCTAGTATCGTATCCATAAAACATATTCCCCTAAACACTGCTGGGAATAAAAGTGGGAAACGTGGAAAAAGGGGAAAACGTAGAAAAAGGGGGTAGATGAGGAGGTTCAGGTGGAATGCGACGGAAACAGCGGATGGAGGGAAAGGGACGCGCGAGGGATGCTGTTGCTGTTATTGCGCGCATTGCCATTGTGGCGGCAAAGGCGGCGGGGGCGGCGCGGAGATCGTGTACGCGCTGAAAAGTTCCGCGGCGCGCTCGTTGCCTCTCGATGTGTACGAAACGATGCCCTAAAAACGCAAAATAGAGAAGCGAAAATATGTACAAAAGAGAATAACCTCATGTCGGTCGCCTCCCGCGCTCTTGCGCCCCTTCCGAGCGTACTTTTCCTCTCTGCCCCGCATCCTCATTTTTCTCTCTTCTCGAATAGTACAAAACGCAAATGTACGACGAGCGTAATTTCGATTCTCTCGCTCGGGAGACGGCGGCGTTGCTGCGTTGGTAGCGGGCAACTATACAGGGCGACCTAATTTTTATCGTACTCGTAATTTGCCGAAATGCCCGTTCGGCCGTGATTTACATACAAATTGAAGCACGCATTGAAGATGTATCTTGCTAATTGTCGTAATTCTGTTGAATATTCGGCGTATTGGATAATTCTGTAATTTTATGTTTTATTTAAATTTGTTTCCACTAATTAATTATGATTTCCGCGTAAATTTATGAACAAAATGGAAGCCTCATGCATAACTTGACTAATGAAATAATACTCAAATTAAAACCAATTATGAACTATTTTTATAAAAACATTCGAATTAAATTTTGAAAGCAGCAATGACTGCTTTGATTGTAATTCCGACAGACTAGAAATCGATAATTCCAAAATGTATTTTTTGATGGCGCGATTTTTTTTGTTCTACTGTCTCTTCTATTGGCGCTGCGACTCTAAAATTTCGCAAGCGGGTGGCACTTACCCCACCCCAGCCACGCGGCTCCGACGCGTTGTCATTGATATCGGCGGCGGCAATGGCTTCGAAATTCATTTACCCTTCGTTCGCTGTCCCTATCAATCTCCGCGCTCTTATCACCCACCCGTCCGCTCTCCATCTTTATTTCCTCATTCTGTGCGAATGCCATCTCCGCCTTCTTGTCGTTTGCCACCCGCCGCCTCCCCATACACGCGCCTCATGCAAATTACGCGCGGCTATGCATGCGTGTGCGTATTTAGTGCGCTCTTTATTGTTTGCACGCATTCGAAATTTGCTATGCGGGCACCCTTTTTTTCTACGTTTTACTATAATCGCCCCCCGATGTAGTCATCGGGCGATTGTACCGCAGAGCAAGCGAAAGGGTTGCGCGGTGGACCGGCCGGAGGCTGCGGCTCGTGCGAATGTTGGCGAATATTTCTCCTGTCGCAAGGTGCACGTGTGGGCGACGTCCAGCACAACCTCCCACTATTTTTCAGCCCCGCGCGGGACATTATAACATTATGCAAAGCAGGGCAATGGCCAGCGGGTTTATGGGCGGACGAGAAGGGATGCCTGGTTGCTTCCATACAAATTACAAATGAGTACATTTATAAAATACTGGGCGATTGCGATTTTATTTCAGTTTTACTGCGAGTTTGCTTTGTTAGTGTTTTCCAGGGTTTAATGAATTAAAAACATATCAAATTTTATATTATTTCAGACAATCCTTAACAACAAGACTATAAAATAGATTTTACGTGTTAGGCGTGTTCAGTACATAATTATTTAAATTAAATATTTTTTAGTCCTTACGCTCGTAATTAACAAACTAAACTAAAATCTGATAAAAACGAACTATTCACCGCGATTAGCAAGTGCGTGTTCACAAGTTTTAGTTCACGTAGTTTGCAACTTAATTAAGCTACTACGCGTATATCATCGAATTACCACCTACCAACCCCTTGATTCCTGCTTCATAAACAAAAATCAAAAGCGCGGAACTTGCGTACGCAAAATGTTTTGGCACGCCGCTGCAGTTACAACTAGTATCTATCTATTGCCCTATTTTTGCATTTTGTCGCAATTCGCATAGTTGGGGTTGTTCCCCTCGGGCGTGAGGCACTCGCAAAACAACTCTTCGCCCTCGACAAGGAAGCGCTCGTGCCACGCGCCTAAATAAGGAAAGAAGCAATTTAAAAGTTGGCAATACTTTCGGGAGCGCGAGTTTTTATTGATTAACGAAATTTAATACATTTAAATGAACGAACGAGCGGCGGCGCGATGGCAACGCGGGCGAGCGCGGGTGCTGTCGTGCGCGAGCGCCGCCGCCCGGGCCAACTTGCGCCGCTTAGAAAACATGAAAACGCAAAAATACGAAAATGCGAAAACTAATACACGTACAAGTGCTCCAGCATCGAGTACAAGAAGTTTGCGCACTTCGCGCGCGGAAAGTAGCGCCGGGGGTGGCGTCGCGTCGGGGGGATTCACGACGATCCCCACAGTTGCTATGGGGGCTAGGGGAGTTTGCGGGGAAGCGCGAGGAGGTGATGTTTTTCATAAATAAGCGCGCATAAACGAGCAACGCCCTCCCCGAGAGTGCGCTATTTATTTATGTAATAAAATACAATAATGGTGCATTAAGATGCAAAAGCGCTGTCAACAAAGCCTACGACTGATATGCAAACTAACGCGCCGCCCATCAGCATGTTCATGATTTTATAAATACTTTTCTTAGGTTTGATTCGTGATGCGTTGAGATGTATTATTACTAATAAAAGCAAAAACGAGCCGTTTTATTCCAGAATGACGGATACACACCGCCGCAAGTGAAAGAAGGAATGGGGAAAGTGAGAAATGTTAAACGGAAATATGCCAAAAGGAAACAGGATAATTTTCACCCCTTGGACGAAAAATTGTGCTGGTCTGGGCGACAAAAACGGGCGCAAAATGCAACAATTAAAAGTCCAATTAAAAACCGCGTTTATGAACAGGAAACGCTAAACCATTAAAAGAGATGAAATATAAAAATGTTCTCTTCATTTTTTCTTTGTTTCCGTTTTTGGTGGACCCTTTCTTTACTATTTTTGCGCCGTTTCTTTGTTCAGGCTTTTCTAATTGGGTTTTCTTCTATTTGAATTTGGAACTTTTTTCTTTGTGCTCAAAAATCTTTATATTTAATATTTTTAGCTGTCAAGTGCCTCCACCAGTCTTTCATTCTTTGCCATAATAACATATTTTATAAATGCAAACATAGGCGTGCTAGAAAACTTTTTCAGCGCAAATTTATTAAATATATGTTTTTGTTTGTTTGTTGGTGGCAGAGAAGCAGTAGTCGAAAATCAACATTTTACATGTGGAAATGAAAAGAGTTCCTAAAAAAAGTTATGTGGTCCTGATGAGTATTCCAGCGTGATGGCGCAGAGTACAAAAGTGGGAATGCGGGGGGGAACGCGATTGGAAAATTGTACACATTTATTTTGGAATTGACAGGAAATCCATACTAATTTTCCATCGCCAATCAGAATATCTGCTTTTAATGCGAAATCATTTTTATGTGGAAATAGCACAGTGCTGGCGGCAGCGGCGGCAGAAGCGGAAAGAGTATCGAGCAGACGAAGGACGGCACGCGTTTTTCCATATTCGCACGCGCTCACCGCCGGTTGCGGTGCGGCCTCTTTCCCTCATCGCCACCCTACAACCGCCGCATACACTATCCGAGCGCGCGACTAAGCCATCCGTTACACTCGCACACATATTTGCCATTCGCATTTTCATCCGTTAACGCTATACAACGAGAATAAAAAAAACATTTAAAAATCGAGCAACGCCGCCAGCGAGCAAAAAAATAAAAGCGAGAGTGAGCTGATGCTTTCGATTTCATTATTGAAAAATGAAAACGAAATGAAAATTCCTTTGTTATCGGTTTTTATCTTGCGGTTCGTGCAGCGCGCGCTGAAAAATTGAAAAACGCGCGAAAGTGAAACGCGGCAAACGCGGAATGTGCGTCTGTCCGTCGTCGCCGCCACCGCTGTCGCGCTTAGAATTACTGGCGTTCACGTCGCGTTCTACCTGTCCGCCTGCCAGCCCACCGCCGGAAAGCGAATTGATAAATACATAATGAGAAATATGACAAACAAACGCGAAATGCCAAAATGCGAGATGTTATTCTTCGCGTTCGGCACCGACTTCTGGTTTCCCTGCCTTCGGCCCGTCGCTCTCCTCAGCATTTATTATTTACGTTGAGCTTTGAAGCATTCGGCCGCATTATACTGATGGCGCTGTCTGTCTTTTTTAACCCCTCGGTTTACCGTCGTTTTTACTTTTACTTTACATCATCTATTTGCTTACGTTACGTTTCGGCCACCCCCGCGTCTACCGCGTACGAGTTGTTGCCAGGTTTTCGGTTTATGTTTCGCTTTGTTCCTTCATTACGACTCGTCTTGCGCGATGCCTGGCTTTGTTTTTCTTCAATTTCTCTATCATTACGTCTTCTTCCGCCTTTGTTCTCGCCTGGGGATTATTTTTTTCTGCGAAATTATTAGCTTTTATTTTTGTTGTCTTTCCCGAGTCTCTGGCTCGTTCTTACAATTTCCATATGTATTTTCCGTAATTCATTTTGAACTTGATTGTCCAAAAAAACAAACATGTTTTCTAGATTTTAAAGCCCCTAATTGATGTTTTGTGTTATGTAAAAAATTTCAGGTCAAATATAATCGCTAATAACGGTGTTGGATCTACCCGAAGTATGTCTACAAAGTTGCACGCAGCAAACTGAACAAAGAAAACCACTCTTCGGTGCTGGTTTACACCATCCACTATGGTCTCATCCATGCCTCGCATGACTCGGCCACCAAAGGAAGAGCGATCCTTCGCCGAACAAACGTCCGCATCGCGATTGCAATAACGGTACAAAATGATGTTGCATTTGACCTCTACGGCAGAGATGCTCACAAGTTGCTGAATTCAGCACCACTTCACTTCGGCCGCTACAATACCACAGATTCGATTCTCAAACGGACCACCGATCGCATAATATCCACATTTGCAGTCGAGATAATGATTATCAAGACCACGCTGTGCCAATGCACATTCTTTTATTGCGTTTTTTTTTCGAATCTGCGAATGGAGGTAATTTTTATTAATGATTGCGGGTACACGCATACAGGGTATTACCTATGCATATCAAACATTTTTCAAGAGATGAATTTTATTGATGGATCGACAAATACAACATGAAAACATGCCACCAACTTCAAAATTTTGCCCAGAATTTATGCCTATTGATGGATTGCGCGCGTGGGATTTAAATATTTTTGCGCAATACTGAAATTCATATTATTTTTACACATTATCGCATAATAAACCAGTTCTTCCCAAAACATTTTGAAATATTATTTATGTATATTATTTAACTAATCTAATTTTTAGTTAAGAAACAAGTGGCGTCATCTAGAGAGCGATAGTTTTAGTTTTAGGTAAATGGCAATTTTTTGTCTCTCAAGAATTTTGAATTTATCTAAGTACCTTTGAAGTCAGAATTTTGTTAATATTTCGCTAAAATGTTCCTTTTCATTTCTAAAAAGAACTTCAAAATGTCTTTGAATAAACTCATAAATATAACCCTACGTAGAAAATATTTTAATAAATGGAATTTTTAATTAGATGAAAATCAAAAGGAATCAAATTTTACCATTCCTATGGAATTTCCTCGTCCGACACAAAGAACAAACTCGAAACCCTCGCTTCTTTCAATGCGCAGCTTGCTGTGCTGAATGGCCGAATTAAAATAGCTAAGTTTCATATATTAAAATGAATTTCTCGATACGGTGCGTGGCGCGTGTGTAAGTGGATGTTTCCATGGTTCGCAAATCGCTTTTTGCTTTACGCCGCCGACTCGTTTGCTATCGCGTCCTGACGCTCTCGTCATATTCACCCCATCAACCTGTATCCTGCTTCTTGCCGGCATGACGTGCGGTGGTTGATGGCTAGCGGTGCTCATTTCAAGTAATACAACATATTTCAATACCTGCCAACGATTCAAATACACAAAAAATAAATGTACAAAGTTGAAAGCATTAAAAGAAATAAAACATATTTGTTTTTGTTAGAAATTTATCAGACTAGGTAATAATTTCTGTATCATTTTTGTGTTGGAAAATTAATATAAATGTTATTTAGGAAGAACATTACTGTCAATTGCAGTAGACATTCATTTAATATCATATACGAAGTAACAATGAATGAATTTAATATCAACACTTTTCAATTTTCTTTCAGTTTTGTTTGTTCAATTTCAACCATCAAATGGCTACATGACTAGTGCTGATACTAACGTGAAAGCTTTTATCGAATATGTCACGGTTTATCATTGCATATATGAATGTGAACCCGCCCGCGTTTACATAATTTTAAATATTTTTGCAATGGGGGAGCGCTTTTTACAATGGTGACCATTTTCATATTTTGCTGCCAATCAAGCATTATTAAACATTATGTTTATGCATGAACGTGTAAAAACGTTCAAAATGTTTTCAACGTATCCATTTTACTGGATTTCGGGAAGAGCGCTTACCATCGCGGTCATTCACTTTATGATATTATTATGATAGTAAAGATTTATTTGGTGTTTGGTGTTAAGCCATTTTCAGCTTTTTTTCTAGGTTTATCGTATTTTATTGATACTTTTAGCTATTTTTTTTATAAATTATAGAGAAACAACACGATGACACTGAATAAAAATGATAAAAAACACATGAAAAACTGTTGACTGTCTATATATATATATATAAATATACCTGACGCCTAAACGGCTACATCGATTTTATGTGTTTGTTATTCTCAGGAGAAGGTTTTAATGAAAGAAAAAAACTAACAAAATTGCGCGGAATTTGGAAAATATAATAAATAATTAGAGCAGCCGAACCTAGGCAACACCAAACACTCTGAAGAAAAGAATTTAGGAAAAGGAGAAACGTAGAAGAAATAA
>JARJDS010040691.1:0-19982 GCA_030264155.1 Atheta pasadenae | reverse complement strand
TAAAAAAATATGATAGTTATCTGTAGTGTAATTATAGGTAGAGAACTAAACGACACATAATCATTTTACTATTTCAATTTCCGTTATCTATCACACATTACGCGTTGCTACTCCATAAATAAAGTAAATTTTGCTCGAATAATAATCAACTAATGTGTAAAAAACTCGAAAAGTCCAAAAAAACACAAAAAAAAGGAGTGAAACATGCAAATAAAGCAGCATTTCCTGTAGAAAACGGAAAACATGCTGACACTAACATTGCTCGATATAATATCGATCCGCAGCTTATAAATATAAAATTATATTCAATTGCTGTAATCAACTACGAGTGGTGAATATCTATAACTTTCCCTATATTATTTATTACATTACACGAATATTAACGAACGGAACTCTATGTATCCGTTGTTATTTTTTTGAACTAAAATGTAATATTGGTTGCGAGGTGGCAAATTGTCGCTCATTTGATTGCCGCATGAATATCCCAAAGACAATATTGTTTCGATTTGTTTTCCGCGACGGTACGCGGGATTCGTCTTGCATTTTGATTTTGTTTGCACAGAACTTGGTTGAAAATCAATAAATATGTTAATTAACATCATTTGCGGCACGGCGCGCGATGGACGAAGATACGAGTACGAGTGTCGGCCACTCTTCGCCGCCGCATTGGTAATGATGGCCGCGGCCCAGGTCTCTAAACGTTCGTTGCGCCAAGAAAATCGCTCGCCCCCTAAATTAATTATGCATTCAGATATTCGGTTTGTTCGCGAGTTGCGTTTGCACACGAAATTTATGCGCGAGTGAATAATCGCGGTTTTTTGGCTCTTCGAAGCCTCCGCAACGTTATGGTTGATGATTTAACGTAACCAATCTCGTTGCATACTTGGCGGAATTGCGGCGGTTTCCTTCTGGATTGTAGGAATTGACTGATTTTTTTCACAAACGTTTGTGCCAATTTTAAATAGAAGCTAAAATTTAAATGAGACACCTTTATTTAAAAGACATATTTTGCCCAAAGAAAATTTATATAAAAAAATTGTTTTCTTATTAAATTTTTCTTAATTTTCTTAGTATTGAACTTAAATCGATATCTAGTCAAAAATTTTACTTGGGATTCTATAAAGAAATCTTCTTATCTCACCCTAATCTTCAAAGCTTACTTTGTGCTTTAGATTATTCGATATCCAATGCTAGTGTTTTTATTCTTCAAATTTACCTTTCAGAAACTTGCTAAATTTGTTTAATCTTTACAACTTTGTTATTATTTCATGTACATTCTTCTCCGAATTACTCTAAACTTCTCTGTACCTTCTTTTACTTCACAACTCTGTTCTTCCAAGCTAAAGATCTTTGAAAAATCGTATTAAAGTCAAGAAATTAGAACACAACAAATAAAAGAAGTAGCTTAGTTGTAGGAGTTAAGACTGAAATTTACTTGTAAAACGCGGAATAATGGAAGAAAAGAAGGACTCAACCCCTTTTTTGTACAAAGAAATCCGAACAAACTTCATGAAGTTGAAAATAAGATGAAGATTTGCGGTAATACTTTGTCATTTAACTAAAAAACAATTTTTTGAAATTATTTATTGAATGCCGTTATATAATAATAGTATGTCCTAGCAAGCATTCTCTTTAATTCTGAACTCTGAGTGAAGTCCACTATAATCTGTAAAGCCGTTTTGGTTGGTTCATTGCTTAATTTTTCTGATACAGTATTTGCATTGCCGAGAACATAACCTCTATCTTGACTTTTCTTTTTATCCATTAAATCAAGCGTATCTATAACCATCAACGAAAACGCCTCCATCTTCATGATTTCGTTGATCATGATTTCTGATTTCGGTTCAGGGTAAACCAGATCAACACTTGTACTTCCATCTGTCAGGCCTAGTTTATCTAAGAACACGGCTGACAACAACTCCATTTTTTTCGGATCCATTTGAAAGGACTCTTGATCATCTTCCTGGGCCAATACAAGCTCTATAGATTCCATGTTTAATTTTACTTTACAATTTCCACGAATTAAATTTAGTTTTTTTCTCGTTCTTGCGTATATTTTGAAATGATTTGAACAAATTTTAATGACAGATCTAAAAAAGTGTCAATTTCCAAGGTACTACGATTATTAATACTTAATATAAATTGTTAAATTGTATATTAGTTATTTTTATTATTTTATGTGAAGAGTACCCGCGAGGAAATGATACTACATCAACATGTTTGTTCGCAAGGACACGCGCACCGCGAAATCCCAGCAGCCGGTATTCCCTGGGGCGTTTGATTGTTTTCTACATTACATCCAATATCCCGAACCAACCTCCGACTTATTTATTGTGCCGCCGTTTTGCTTTTGGCTGCGGATGTTGCTCCGGTGGATAAAACACGATACGCATATATTACACGCTTGCGCTCAAAAAGGGATCAAATCCTCGCATATGTCTCCCCAACCAGCTTCATATTTAAAACATCCTGCACCATACCTAACTTAGTACTATAACCAGAAAAGCTTTGCTAAATTCTATCAGGTAAACCAATAGAAAAATTCAGGGCACTTAAGAATTTTTATTTTTATTTTTTGCTTAAGCCGTCGCGCGGTGATTGGTCAGAACAGAAACTCAGTAAATTCATGATGGCCGACTACCATTAGAATACACAGCCCGTTGCTAAGGTAAAAATCAACAAACCCTAGCAACGACTTCCAGTACGATAGTATTCAAAATATTTTGCAATTATTTAAATTTTAAACATTCTAGGCTGTATCTAAAATAATAATATTTTTGAAAAAGAAACCTGCTGCTCCTAGCGTTTGGATTCCATCGACCGAAACGTTCGAACATTATTTTTCCTGCGTTAGTGTCGCAAGACTGAACCGAAGAATTGAAACGACTTAGGACTTAAAAATGTGACGCAAGTTTTCACCCGCCGACTACAGGACGTGTTTACTCGTCGGCGCATTGTCGACGCACGAATTTTGGTTGTTGCAGGAACGTGCCCGCAAGGAATCCCGCCTTGCCTTTACATTTTTGTGAGCGCTGAATTATTACGGCGAGGGGACGCTGCGAATGTTAAATATTTATACAAAAGTCGTAATATTTTAGCCTCATGTACGCAGGCAAGTTTTCCTATACGTGAAATACTTATCCGGCGTACTTTGTAACGTATTTATATGAGAACGCGCCGTGAGTTGCGTTGCGCACGCTTTGAAATATATAAAATACATTTGTTGTTGTTGTTTTCTTCTGGGGAGTTCCGGTTCTTCCTCTGTGCCTTACACCGTGAGAGGACATTGTATACAAAAGAGACAACACAGACAGGGTAAATATATTAGCTATGAAGTATGCAAACAGCTTAGACACGAAGAACAAACTTTACAAGTGTTGTAACTATCGTCTAATAGTAATAAGCAAGAAAAAATCACTGCTTTTCGAAGGAAATTGTATGTCATTTTGTAATGTCTATAACATTTTGTTTAGTTCAGTGTTCAGTCTTTTTTTTTGATAAAAAAGCGAGTTAATAATTTAATTATTTAGGACCAAATTGATAGAAATATTTTCGACTGTTTTCCCGGATTTTATTGCTGTATTTTCGGGTTTTAATTAAAACTGAACAATTTTTATATCGATAGTTTAAAAAAAAACAACGCTTGGTACAAAATCCAGATTTCAACCCCTAAAAAATAAATATCTGCATGAAAAATCAATGAGATTCAAACCATTCTGTTAAACTCCTGTGCGTGCACAGAAAAAATACAGTGAAAAAATGGAACATCCAAATAAATTGTTCAATTAAATATTAATTCGAAACGATATGTCATCGGTTGTTTCAATCATGAGAATAAATAAACAACGACGCTATACTAACGCATTGGATCTAAATAAAAGTTTTGTTGTTTTCATTTCAGATGTCTTTGGATTGATTCAATAATGAAAAGACGAAAATGCATCCCATTGAGAAAGGAATCAAATTTGCATACGTGTACGTCGTCGTACTGGGTAAGTCTTGTGCTTCTCGTCCACCCTGTAGACAAATTGCGCATTGTTTTCGTCACAAACGCGGCGCTGCGGCGGCGCAACTTTTACGATATATTTGCGTAACGACGAAACTTTCGGTGGCGGCCGAGTGCGAAGTTGCCGAAGGTGCGCACATAAAATATGTATAAATCAAATGTGCACTTGTAGTTTGCGCTGTTGACGCGCCTGCATAAAACACACGCGCGCGCGCACGCGAAACCCTTTTCACGCACTTGAAACTTAAATGCGCGCACCCGCGAACAAAAGGCCGACCCGAAAGCCTCCTCTTTGAGGGTCCAAACTTTGCGCGGGCGGAAACACGTAAGTATGTGTAAGGGCACTTGGCACGTGTTGCTTTCGCGTCCGACTACTATTCAAGCGCGTTTTCAATGCGGGCAGGGTGTTTTTTGCGCCGTACACAATTAGAAGCAATTTCGTCCGGCCAGCAGAAGGGTGCATCGCTCTCGGCAATCGATTGAGTCAACGTCGGGCCTGCATTCCTGATTCATGAACTCATCGACGCATGAATAAACAATCAACGCCGTTTTTCGCCTTGAGAAGGTTGCGATTAATTACGCGCTGTGTCTGAATATTGAAATGTCGCACTTCTTTAACATTTCATGATAATAACGTAAGGGCGCATCGCATCGGGTATGCATAAATGCTTCCCACGCTTCATGGCCATCCCTGCTTTTACACGTGGATTATTTATGCAAAGAGTCATTTCCAAAAGGGAATATTCTATTTGGTAATAAATTTTTCTTTCATGCGCGCATAAAAATCCGGAAATTGATGATAATCTTTCTTGAGTGAGTAGTTCCACTCCTAATAGTTTAACCCACGCAAGGGGCGATCCCTACACCCCTGTTATAGTTCAGCCCAAATATATACTTATAATTTTTTTGATGATTTTGATCATTTTGGCTTTAAATTTACTGCATCGTTTTGGGCAACAAACGAATACAAATTGTTATTGCTCAAAACACCATAAACAACAAACATGCGGACATGCAGACACGAAAATATTACCGTTTTTGGCATAGATTAGTAGCGGATAGAACACATACGTGACGTCCATTAAAACCTATTAAATCTCAACAATTACAGCGGAAACCCATTAACTCCACGATACAATCAAATGTTAAACAACGGTTGGAGCAAGCTCTAAAGTCAAGACATGGAAAATCAAGAATGGAAATGTACGATTGTGAACGCGAATATGAATAAACATTAATCACAACTTACAACAAAACTAAAACAAAACGAAACCCAGCTTAAAAGTGAACTCGACTAATGTTTTGCCGTGTAACAACCATCGATAAAATGTTGGAAATAAATTTCTAGTGCAACCAAACGCAAGGCCCCCGCCAGCTGCAGATTTGCAGATTTGTCAAGAAGAGCGAATGCGTTCTGTAAAACTCAAAAGTCAGTACATTCATAAATTTAATGCTAAATAGTCATGCATGCTTGATGCGGATAGAAATTTTGAATTTGTAAATTTCATGTTCGCACACCACGTACGAATTTTTATCTAACGTTTATGTTAAAGCAATCACGCGCATTATCAAAGTGTCATTATCAAAACGCAAGCGCAGCGCCACATGCATGCAAGAATGTCAAGCGGGGGTGGAAATCTGGTGCACGTTATTATGAAAATGTGTGATAAGACCGTTTACCGCAATCGCGCTGGCGTGGCGTGTTAGGTGAGTAACTAACTAATTGTGTAAACTGTAAGCTGCGCCTGTAAACCATGGAAAACTGCTGTAACTGATGGAAATGGTGCATTAAAGAAACAGTGAAACTCGCGAGGAATGCAAATGTAAATTATGAATTGTAAAATACGAAAAAGTTGTGCGTGTGACATGTTCTTTTCGTGATTTCGTGCGCCCGCGGATTCGCAGAAACATTGAAATAATTGATGTATTAGCAGAATAACTTTATAGTTAAATTTAATTGAAGTTTTCAACAATTCTAATCAAAATCAACGTAAATATAGGTAAACAAAAGCCATCTAAATATTCAACGACTCGAATTTTATTTATTTTACCACAGGATTACCTAAAATATTAGAATTTATTTTAACAAATATTTACAAAATTCAATGCGGTTCTTATAAAATTCTGTACATGATAATTTTTTTCATTCTTTTCGCAATATTAAAGTTTTCTATTGAACTTGATGAATTCGTTCCATTTAAAATGTTCCAAATTAGTAGAAAAATAAAAAGTTGGTGAATGAAAATTTCGGATTGCCCTTGTCAGGTCCTTGAGTCCATCCTAGGTAGATGACCAATGGTACAAAACCAATGCGGAACGTAAATTTGATTGCTCTGATTACCAGCTTGAGGCGCGCGGCCGTTTCTTGCGAAAACGGCATTATGCAAATGTTTTGATTCAGTTTCTCGATTTCGTTCTCCAAAGCGGGATCCATGATGCTATTGAAGCCTTCTTCTTCGCGCATCATGAAGCGCGTAAGGGTGGAGTTCTCCCCCAAAATCGAAGACGAGTAGAATGCCATTATTTTATTTGGAATAATTTAATTTCGGATAGAATCAATGGACAAACATGTGTATGGATGTATATATTATTTATAACTGAGCAATAGACGTTGTGTCACTCAAAAGCTCACTGACAATGGCCACAGCCTACTTTGATTTTTTTGTATTTTTTATTGATTGACCAAAAATGCTGAAAAATCGTTTTTAACAAACCAACAATATTATAACAACAATACAACTAGAAAAACTGTCAAGAACTTGAATCATAACAAAATAAATAAACAATTAGATATTGAAAATGATTATATTAGTAATTTATTACAGGTTATTTCCAAGCACAATTTACATATATAAGAGTTCCAATCCAAATAATAAAAGATTAATTCTTACGGGATTTTTTCTTGTCCTGATCTTTTAAATAGACTTTTAGTTTTTTCACATGTTGAGGCAGGAGGTTGGCCTTGGGTAAATTGGTTCGGGACAGATCTGTTGGTTTTGACGACTTGAGTTTCTCTGTTGCCTTAAATTTTTTCCTATTCTGGATGGCCAAACTATCAATGGGTTTCTTATGATCCCTTACACTTAATGAGGGCTCCGAAACATATAAATAATTCTTCATGAATCGAAGATATTCATAGGCGCGAACCTCCCATGGAAGCAACAAAGACGAATGGTTCGAATCACCGGTGGTTGAGGTGGCAGACTTAGTCGTATTGGATTCCGTTGAAGTTTTACTTTTTGCATCAATGGGTTGTGCATTAGTAGGTGAAGATTCTGAATCAGCCGAACTACTATCTTCGCTGCTTTCAGAATGTGTGATGGCTGAATCCTTGCTTGAAGTGCGTCTTGATGACGATAATTCGTCATCGGATCGTTTGGAGTCCTTCTTCTTTGATTTGCGCCTAGATGAAGATGATTTTTTGGAATGTCTTGACTCCCTGTTTGAAACGCTTGTAGAAGAAGACGGTATTTCAGATTGGCTGGAGTTCTTGCTCGAAGAGCACCTAGATGAAGATGATTTTTTCGATGGTTCTGATCTTCGTAAAGATTTTTTATTTATTGGCGCCATTACGATTATAGGTACTATACTTTTCTATTCACATAAAATTTAAAAAATTTCCACAAAAAATTCTGATGGTACTTATTTGAGCCGGAATGACTTATATCTGATAGCTGTCAAATACTAACATAGCAACCATTTCTTAATTGTTTATTTTTTTATTTTAATAAAAACAACATAAAACAAACAAGTTAGCTGTGTTAATTATGTGCATTGTTTCTGATTGACATTATATTTATTTATAATTTAAAAATAGTTCATGTGTCATGCACACAGTTTTGGGGGCGGTTTCAAATTTAATCTTGTTTAAACGATAAATTAAAATACCAAACTAACATCATGGCATTCAATGCATCTTCAATTTTGGGCGAACAATCAACTCTCAAGCGGTTTTTCATGCGCGAAGGAGAAAAATATAACAGCATCGTGGAGCCGGTTGTGGAGACTGAAATCGAAAAACTCAATCAAAACCTTTGCATTGTGCCATTTTCACAAGAAACCGCCGCGCGTCTCCAGCTGGTAATCGGAGCAATCAAATTTACGTTCCGGGTTGGTTTTCTTCCGTTGGTCATCTATCTAGGCTGGACTCAAGGACCCGACAAAGGCAATCCAAATTTTTCATTCACCAACTTCCTATTTTTCTATTAATTCCAATTTAAATATGATGGAGTTTTAAAATTGAACACAAAAATTATGTAATGTATGAAAACAGTAAAAAATTGTTATGGATAAAATTTTATAATAAAAACTAAAACCAAAAATATCAATGTTTTTTTAGGAATTGCTCAAACACCAGTTGACGAATTGTTGTTGGGTTTCCTCTACTTTGTTATGTTGTTCTTTGCCTACTAATTAGAACAGCTAATGACGTGTTGTGGTTGTCCAATGTGAAAGTAATACACAAACAATGAAAGCCATAATTCGCGATCGGGTTGAAATCGTTGTGGTTGCAGTTTTATGACCTTCGTTTTCGCTTTTGTATGCGCGACTTTTTATTTTTTGCGTTACCCATTCGCATAACACGCGTTTTATGAATCGTAACATTTAATAACTCATTTACAAATGTTCGCGCAGCGTGTGCAACGCGAATCAATTTTATTGATCCGTCGACGGGCCGCATGACCATTCGCGCGACTCCGTCGTAAATGTCGACGTTTTCTTATCTAATTACGAGCAACATTATGCAAATGCCGTTTAATTAATTACACTTAATTACAGTTTGATATATGCTAATCTGCGAATTCGTTCTTTTGGCTCGTTTTTCTTGCGCTGGTGGAGGCGCCGCGCGCACGTGGTTGCCGCTGACCTCAAGGGAATTTTATAATCGTCCATAATCGCATCCGCGCGGTTTAAACGTCGGACTCGAAGCGTTTACTGATAGTGGCTGGCATGGCATGCAACCAGTCGGTTTTAAAATCGTGAAAGACGTGGTCGCAACATTTTTCATCGCGCTGTAAAGTTCTAGGAAGAGCCCCGCTTTCGGCGGGGTTGTAAATTACATAATCATCATTAAAGCGCTTTTGGCAAATTCGCATCGACAGATGTTCGCATCGCAACCGCTTGTTTCAGAGCGCAATTTCCTATCGCGCATTGAGTAATGACGGTAATTATGATTTCGCTCGCGAGTGACTCTTCGTACGAAGACGACGGCGGCGCGCGGCTAGGAATTCATATGGGCGTCTTGTCGCCGACCTCATTTTCATAACGCGCTGTTACACGTCGCTCCTTCGCACGATGCGACACATACATAATGCATACCTAGCTGTTGAGACCTACAGGTGCACACCGCCACTGCCGCCTCCAATGTCGCGCATTTTTCAGCGCCGCTGAAAGCCGAACCACGTAAACGCAAAGAGACCGTACGTGACGGGTGACAGGCGCGGCACTCGTATAAATTGCGAATGCGATCACATGTCGCGCGCGCACTGCCGAACGTTTCATATATGAGCGCGATAAAAATGCGAGCGGGCGGCGCCGCCGCCGCCGGCAAAGCCGCCAATTTTCCTCGTCCGCCCGACAGACGAGCTCGTGTTTTTAAACACGTGAAATCCCACGGACGACAAATTGCGCAAAGCCACATAGAACAAGAACGAGACACGCCAAGACACTCCAATGCCAGCTAATGCCGTTTGTACCAGTTGGCGTGCTCGTCCTTGCTTGTTTGCGCTATTTTATTTTGTACACAATAATATTAATGCAGCGCGCACTGTTTCATCTTATCACGCCACTTGCGTCTCTCGCGAGGGCGGCGAGCAGTCGCAAACGCAAGAGACGCCGCGTTTGCGTTTGCGAACCAACGGAGCGCGTAGACAGGACGCTCGCGTGCATACAGGAAGAGTTTTATCCTGCGGGACAAAAGAGTGCGCGCTGGAAATACTTGTATCCCCTCTGGACGTCAACGGCACAAGCGACGGGCGCGGAAAAATGAACGGGAACGAAGAAAATGTGCGCTTGAATGCCAATATGCGAAGAGCGAAAATGCCAACACGATCAATTCCTTTTTTTTACCTTTCGCACACAACTCGCTGCACGGATCGCAACATTTTTGTATGAGGGATAATCGGCGAAAACGTTCAATCAGATGGATACTGATATGCTACTGATTTGGTAGGGCATTATTCAATAAAGCAAATCGAATTAATTCTATACAGAAGCCACAAACAAAATACATGCTTCCACTAAATTCGACTCGCTGAGTGGAATAATAAAAACAAAGAATGAAAGAACGAAAATTCACTTAGCCTGCCTTTGGCACGTTTGGTACTTTTGTGGTGACTTTACCATTATTCGGCTGCCAAAGCCAATAAAGCACGTCAACAAAACTCAGGTCAAAATGTAACTAATATATAATTACGAAACTTGTCACAATATAATATAAACACAAGGTTTAACTATAAACATGAAAATGAGCTTTGATTTTCTTATTGGCTGCTTTCTTTGGTGGTGTTTTTCGTGCGCCAAACTTTCCTTGGGCTTCCAAACATTGGCTTCGCTCGGGTACAAACACCCAAAATCACCGTTGACGTCAAAACGATTTAAGTTTATCGCCGGATGTGGCGAGTCTTGGCGGCGGTGATTCGCGGCACGCAAATTTTTGCCACGAACGAACCTCGCCGAGCTTTCGACCGCCGAAGGTGGTGGTGTCGTGAACCCATCCGGGTCACAAAACTTCACACAAACTTGAAAAAAATTGTTAAAAAAATACCGGCCAACTTAAAATGAAATAAACTACTCACATAACTTAACAAGCAATTTATCTCGACCATCATCTATTAATAGTTGACGTTTCATGTTATTCCGATGGCAATTGTTGTATTTTATCTTTAAATTCTGAAAAAACCAAAAATGTTGCAATATTTCAATAAAAACATTCCAAACTAGGGATTTAACCCCAATTTTTTTGATAAAACAATCCTAGTGTTTCATGGGTGAAAAAAAAACATATCCATCAGCAATGCGGAGGCGTAAGTGAATTCTTCCGTGCGTACATATCCATATTGGATTTGATTGGATTGAACGGCCTCCGAACGCCGGCATGCCGAACACCAAACTATGGATGCGCATTCCTCGGCGGAGACGGTGCGAACGGAAAATAAAGCAAAAAATAAGCGCGCACGAAAGCCGATATCTCTTCACGCATTCTCTTCGTAGCAGATTTGGCTGGCTGGGTGTCTTCGCCGTGCACGAACGTAATAAATTTCGCGCAGATATACAATGCGGCCGCGCACGCCTTTAAGACCCCGAATAAATACTTTAAAACTCTTCAAATCCGCGCGAAAGCCACCCGAGGATTACATACTATACATATAGATATCGATGAGTATCAAGTACTGCTCGAGTATGCAAATTGATTTGAGGAAGGAAGCGGCATCGAGGACGGTCTAAGTCGATCGCCATGCTCGTATATATTTTATCCAGCTGGCATGTCGATCAACCGTAAAATGCAAGAATTAAAATTTAAAAATCATCAAAGAAATATTTTATCGATAAGATTTGAGATTATACCTAATGATTTCTTCAATTTCCATTTCATGACAGCATGTCCTGCGAATGGGTTATTTAAAGAGTCTCCTCTCCTTTCACGTCATTGGAAGTTAAATTCGTTGAAAATTGATATAAAACCACAGTAAAATTCACCAAAATTTAATCATATACCTAAATAGAATGGTGACACACCGCATTTTGAACATATAATCCCGTAATCTATTTTGCATTCGCTTCAATTGAAGCGCCAAAAGGTCCACATACATACAAAGCTGTTGAAGAATCAATACATGCCCGTATCATAATAATCGCAACCCGTTTACTAGAAAATATTCCTGATTGTTTACGACTATTTACAGCACTCTGTCATTTGATATGATATGTTCCAAGGACTATAATTACGTTTAATTGAAATCCATCATAACGCGATTAACGCGCTGAGTTGAATTATTAACTGCTATGTCCATGTAAACAAAAAAAAGTAACAACAACAACAACAAGTATGTAATGCGTTTTCAATGGTGTTCGTAAATTAATTTAATTACTGGCATGTTTGCAGTTGGACATGGCATGATACATTAACGAGTCGAAAACGCTATTCAACGAAATTGTTGTGTGCAATGAACGAAAATGTTTATATTTGCAAATAAATCGCGTATAAATGAGATACTGAAAGATCAACAAATTTCGAGTGAGTTGTGTTTGGATAGGTCGCAAATGAATTAGTGAAAAACACAATATTGAAGTTTAAACGACGTCGCTAATGTAATTAATATCAGTGCATAACATAACATCAAACCCATCGCGCCTCCACCATCACCGATGGCGGCAAACGCGTTATAATACACATTTTTATCATCATATGCAGCGTATAGTGCCGCCAGTCGTGTAATTAACCCAGATACGGGCGAAGCCGCATCGCACACATCACACTCATCGCGTCGCGGCGCACCCTCGCGACTGAGTGTGGCGCGAAACGAAATTACACGTCCTCGCAGCCGCTCCCGACCGACAAATGGGCCTATCGTCGCGAATAAATTGTGCCGGAAATTGCTAAAATTTTGAGCGCTGCGGAGCGCAAAGACGCGCTGTAGTGAATTTGGCCCGGCGTTGCTCTATGCCCTAACGACGACGCCGACGCCGATGCCGCCGCAGCTTGTTTGCCGATCGTTTTCCAAGCAGGCGTTTACCGTAATGCCATAATGCCTGCTCTAATTAAACGAGGAACTTGTAGCAATGACGCGCGCGAGAGAGCAATGCGAAAATGATATCGTAATGCGACACTGTGTTATCATCGCTCGATTTCCGCGAGTGCGCGACAATGCAAACATCGTAAAAGATAAATAACAAGATGCGTTTAGGGAGGACGAGTTTGCGATATTCCCCCTGTTTGAATTATAAAGAATTCTTTATTTTCTCTGCATATTCACTAACTACTTATACTAAAAAATAATATAATGATATATCTATAATAATGATATCCATAGATTTACAATATTATAGTAGCTGAAAGTTAAAAATCACAAACATACAAAGTCTTATTAATAAGATAATAAAGCAGCACACTTTAACGTGAATAATCATAATAGCTTTGTAGTTCTACTCGGGCGTTATCGGAAGACATATTGCCTTTAAAGTTTAGTTCGTAATGAAAAGAACTGGTTCATTTGAAATCAATAATTCAAATAGATGATGGAAAATAGATTAGTGTTCATTGTCCAGTATATGTATATATAAGTACTGATTTTAGTATATATTTCCAATACTTAATGGATATCTTCCATCAAGTGTAGAAGAAGTGTTTTTCTATAACTAAGGAATAATAGTTATTTATCATAATTATTTTATAAAGAAACCAAGAAGGTGTAATGGAAATTTAATATAAAATCTGAAATGGAAGAGCAATTTGTTGTTTTCGCATAGCTGGCTCGTTGTAAGAAATGTGAACTTAACCAATTTGTGGTTGCAGGTTGCTGCTGCATGGGAAATATCGACCGACTAGAACTGATCATGCCGCGGTATGCCATCCGCGGCGGCAGCGTCATATTAAAATGCGAGCACAGCGTGACGCCTGAGCAACTGTATAAAGTTGAGTGGCAGAAGGCCGGCGCAAAAATCTTTCAGTACATCAAGGACAGGAAGCCGCCATTCCGGTACTTCCCGATGCCTGGAGCGGAACTAAACGTACGTAGTAATTTCAATTCCCTGCAATCGCGAAATGGTTTGATGTGCGTGACGGCCCACTTTTTATTTGCGCGACCTTATCGTCGATCATCATCAAACGCGGCGCGAGATGAAGCCGAACTAACTTGTTTCTAAATGCATCGCACCCCCGGGAGAGCATCATCTCAAAGTTGTGCAGCGCGGAAAACAAAAGGCTCAGGCGCTTAGGACGACTCGACGCGAGTTAGCCAAGAGCGCCGTGAGTGAGTGGCGGCGGACCGGGGACCGACTGTGCGGGGTATTATGGGAAGCGCAAGGATAAATTGCTCGGCTTTAGATACGTGACTAGTAGCTGACGGCGCTACATTCTCATTATATGTAGACGAGAGCGGCGGCGGTAGCGAAGGCAACTGTGGCGGCATATGTGTGTGTGAGTGCTCCTCGTCTTGCTAGCCAAGTTGGAAAACGAAACTGCCCGTTCAAACTTTGATTACACCTAATTGCTCCCCTTACAAACAACTCTTTGCTCGTTTAGCTTTAAGCTCCGATCTCGGCACTGACTTTGGCCGGAAACTTTCGCCGAAAGTCGAGACTATCGCGAGTGCGCATCCGACGAGCGATTGCATTATTGAATTCGATTCGAAATGCAAAAGCTCCACGATGATTTCACTTTGCCGGCGTTCTTTTTGCAGAAGTCGAACAGCAACGAGCGACAAATTGAGCTGGCGAGATTAGATTTTGCTGCTTCGGGGTCGTACTCGTGCGGCGTGTCCATGGAGACGCCGATTTTTAGCAAGGATTCCGAAATGGTCAATCTACATGTCATCGGTTCGTGTCCCAATTCTTTGATTATAAAACACCCGACTAATGAAATCCGCAATCGGGCGTTTTGGGCGCGTTTGTTTGATTGTTACAGAACCGCAAAATCGAGACCCGACGATAGTGTTCGACAAGACTACCTACGAGGTGGGCGATGTTCTGCAGGCCAATTGTACAACGTCGGCGGCGCGTCCTCCCCCACACATCACTTGGTTAATGAACGGCGAAAAGGTATAACTATCAATTTCGACTCCCCAAAAAATCTATAAATTTCCCATTACCAATTCCTTAAGATTCAAAGATTGGCGCACAATGCTAATTCTGAGATATTTGGTCTTTGATTTTTGATTCTTAGGTAGATGATGTCTTAACAAGATCTTTCTCAAACGGTCGCCTCAATGGACTTGGATACTTTGAGCAACGTTCATCAGCAATGAAACAACTAACCATCCAAGTATCAGAACTACACGCCGGGGGCAACGGCGAACTCTGGCTGACGTGCATGTCGACAATTCCTGGTTATGTCGGGCCCAACGAACGCTACGCCGACGAACGTCGCTTCTCCGTTCGCAGTAAGTTATCTAAAGATTCGCACCGGATTGCAGCTTGCATACCACGCATATCCCGAAAAGCCTGCAATCCGGAAACTATGCGCAATTATTAAACAATCGCGCAATTAAATTTGCAGTCGAAGTTGTGATGACCGAAGTGCCGGCCGAAATAATATCCGCCGAGGAAACCAACGTGATGGAGAGCAGCACATCGAACCAAGCGCCGGCAAATTCCCACGCAGCACCGGCCAGGATTTCCTTCCTTCTGCTCTTTGCTTTAATCCTGGCGAACGTGCGATATTGTGTCTAGGACTAGCCTAAAGCAGAATTTAAAAGAACTCTTTCAACGCCACCCAAAACGAATATTGTTACGTTTACATTATGATCGGCGTTCGCAACAAACCGCAAGAGACTTTCTTGAACTGATTAATTATACGATGCTAAACGTATAACATAAAGTGTGTGTGCTTCAATTCATTGTTTCAAATTGTCTCGCGATTTCGAAACGACGCTTCTACTTTAAGTAACATGCATGTAACGGTGTGAGCTTTTACTACGCTTTTGAGGCGTGCCGAGAATTATTTATTCGTTGCACATAAAAGGTGTAACTAAAACTACATTTCTGAATAATGCGCAACCAATGTCAGCAGTAATCAGGAAAATTATAGTGCATCAGGGTATCCGCGACTCTTGACTTTCGACTAATGTAATTGAAAACTACTCGCCCAAATTACAACCCAACAACAAATAAAGAAAATAACGTCAATATAAATAAAATTGTGTCAATTAGTGTTTGAAAATAATTTTCATGTAGTTGATCTGTACCTAAATCTTATATAGCAACAAACGTCTAAAACTTAGATAACTACGAAAAATTATAAAACTAAACCAAAGAGAAATAAATCAATGTATCAACTTTCTGATATCCATTGGGTTCCTTAGCCCAGACGGGTTTGGCTGTTTGTCGACGCCTGATGACATTAATTGCTTTCTTTGTGTCTCTTTCAGTTTACACTTTTCCGATTGAAGTTCAACTGCCGACTGTTTTTGAATGATAAATCTATGTTTTGTGAAACTTGTCAGTGAACCAGAGTCGCAAACAGACCAATCCCAGGACAATTTCCCAGTGTATCGAATGTACGTATGCGTGTTCTGTGTGGGTGTGAATGTACACTTTTTTACATGTACAAAAGCTTTTTGAGCTTTCGATTTCGATTCAATTTAGGAATCTATAGTGAAACTATTTTCTGACTGAAATGTACTCGTACATGAACATATTTTAACAATTCTCACTGGAAATTGTAGAAATTGTAGAAGAAACATGGAAAAATCTAACAAAAAAACAACAAAAAATAACACAAAACATAAATACTATTTATGTCCTAACAAATATGATTTTTTACAAATTTTCTTAAGAAACCCAAAACAACAACGTCCAATTAAAAAACGCCTGTTTGCTATAAGTCACTTGTATCACATTGTATCACGTAACTTCTTTATTTCTCGTTTGTCTTTTGGTATTTAGCTTTGGGCTTTCGGCTTTAAAATTAGTAAATTTGCATATTTCGTTCGTCGCGGAGAATAGTCAGCGTTCGACAAAGCTCTCAGCAGCAAGCACGCCATGTAAATTCGATTAAACAAACCGGAAATGTTTACGAAAACATGCGCTTAAACTCGTCCGAGCAGACAGTGAACAATTAGTTAGACACGATTGATCGAAATTTCGATGCATTCCGCACTATTGCTTCACCTAAAACTAAAACCATACACAAATACCATTTATATACGAGTACGAATGAGGCGGTTCGATTGTAAACTGTAACTGCATACGCTGCATATATGCCCAAACGATGTCTTCCTTAAACAAAAACAAAGTCGCTATTTTAACAAACGTAGCATTAGCATGACTTTACTCTAGTAAACGGCATAAACTGTTCATGCAGAGGCGATGCAAGTCTAGCACTCTATGCAAAACACAATTAAAAATAATAACAAACTCAGAACTACTAATGGATTGGATCTCAGTCAAATTCACTTACGACGGGAGCAAAATACAAATTGTCACTTCGAGCGAGTTATCTCAACTAGATTCCATCTACATGTAGATTACTATATAATCGACACTATATTTAATGTTTTTGTCGAGGGGTAAAAACTGCTACAAAAACTACAACTACAACTACGCAACGACAACCCAGTGGGGTGTGAATTAAAACGGACATTTGGAATGTAAATGCTTGAGGAATACACGGTCAAGTTAAATAAATTTGCTTTTTTTCATTTTGTTTTTACAGGCATTAACATGCTGATAATTTGTTTCATTTGGTAAAGTTCTTGAACTATTTGGATGATAGATCAATAGCCGCAAAACATCGTTATAAAACTTTTCACGGGTCGTAAATATTTTGGTATCTTTTAACTTTAAATATTCATACGTTCTTGGCTTTAAATTGGACTTGCATGTCAATATTTGCTTGCACTTTCAACTTAAACATTCGTTTTATATCAACTAGTATTTATTTCTAGTTCTGTTCTAGAGCAGTTTGTTCGTAATGAATTTTGAATAACTGAAGAAAACTTTGAAAACTTGAAGACTTTTTAGTTGCATTAAAATGAAATTCTAGTAACTTACGTCGTTGAAGATTGAGGAGAAAATAAGACCGTGTATTGCCTATAAATCGATCGGATTACAAAGAACGATTAATGTCAAGAAGAAACAGCTCGTAGTATTGACAATAACTTGCTTTAACATACTTTAAAATGATGAATAAAATAATTATATTGTAATTAACGTAAAATTTAGAGCAATGGCACCATACGAGTGGTCGAGCACCACTTTGTCGATGCTAGAAAACGAGCGAACAAGTGAAATTGAGATATTGAAAGACTTAATTGCTACCGACAAAAGAACGATTGACTATTGAACAAATAAACGTTTTAAACGTTATGTAGATGTTGGCGGAGTATGTGATAAGCAGTTGAAGGACAGAACGAGCGCTAAAAATGAAATAGGTAATTATAGAAGTACGTGTATATGTCAGCTAAAATTAAGTCATGACTAACAGTGTAAACGGTAATAAACTTCGCAGCGTTTTGTTGGAGTAATTATCAGAATTTTCAATTGAAACTCAAAACAAAAACGAAGATGTCTCAAGAAAAACAGAATAAAGTCAGAATTAAATTTGTGATTTCGTTTCGAATGGCGGCATTGTAATCTTAAGTTAAGTTCTTAAGAATCTTAAGAATATGTTGTAACTTTGTAATATGTACGAATATGTTTTTTAAATGTAACTTGATATGATGAAGAAATATATGTATGTACTATGTTTATGTTAAAATGCGTGTTGTCATTTCGGTGCTTCATTACGTAATTGGGAACGGGTGCGGAAGACGAGCCAGCACTCACGCACAAGACGCACTTCACGGCGCCTTCAGGTAAGTGCGCGCGATGTTTGCTTATTTAGGACAAGCTGATTTGCATATTTAATGCGCGACGCTTGTAAAACACACAAAAGCGACACACGTTGCTTCGCGCCGAGGCCGAAGGCAGCGGGCGGCAGTCGGCGTATTCGGTTCCGTTTGTGAATTCCGGACCCGTGTGCGCACCTGTTGGCTGCCCCCGGTCGGCGGACGCGCTCCCACACCACCAGCGCCCGCACACCACCCTTCCGCCGCCTGCCTCTCGTTTAAGCAGCTTACCATACGGCCGAGAAAGTTTAATGTGCTTTGCTATCGATCCGCGCGCGGGGGTACGCTAACTATGCCGCCCCGGCGTGCACATTGCGGGGGTGGCCGGAGTGTGGCGGTCACTCGGCTACGGCGACGAGCTGTGCCCTACAATTATAGCCCTTATTAAATGAAAATCAACTTAAATATTTTAACTTTAATAAATCGATTCGTTTCAATGATTTACTATAGCAGATAAAGATCTTTTCTCAACGAAGTCGTTCCTTGGAATCCTAGAAGTCCCGAAACCCAACCACCGCTATAAGCGTGTACGCTTAGTATGATCCCCGATGTGATTTCTCTTTTATGCGAAGTTTGCTTTTGGTAGCACCTGCGCCTGCGTATCGATTCGATATAAACTTTTATGCATTGTGAAGCCTCCAAGCATTTTTTAGCTTTATGCCCTTTCTTCGAATGCGAATTGGAATTTAATTTCACCAGCATGCTGGGTGACTATCAGTGGTCTTAAACAATATTTTACGCCGTATTATACCAACGCATTGCGAACATAAAGGCCGGCGCCGCCGCCGCTGAGACAAACAATGGAAACTGCACCAAACACGGATTAAAACGAACGATTCTCTCTGAAAGAAGTGAATATAATAAAAAGAATTATACCGGTAATAATTTTCGCCGAGCTCGTTTCAATGTTCCCGGTTTCCGCTTTTTTGTTTTTTTTTCACAACAGCCTACACCGAATCTACTCGTTGCGTAGGAGTGGATGGTCGCGCAGACAAAAGTATAGGTCGCCAAAACTGCCAAACATAAAAATAAAATTTTCCAACTTGCCTTGATCCAGAAATGAAAAGGACTCCCATCGCGTGCAGTTGCGCGCACCCCGCAGGGGGTAATGTTCCGTCGTGTGCGTAAACAAACGCGTGTGCGACAAAAACAGCTCGTAAAGTGTTCGCATAAAACCAAATACGAGACAAAAACACATCGACAGCAACAGGCCCTTTGACTTTAATATTACTCAATTTTCTTTACAACTAGTGGGAACTCATAACGATACACAACATTTATTTATCAGACCGACAAAATAAAATTAGAACTTTGATAGAAATAGCCGATAACATAAATAAATTAAAGACTAATTAATTTTATATTAAGCACACTTAATATTCTTGCAAGAAATAATCTTTAATTGCCTTGAACATATCGATTATTGTTGT
>JARJDS010040671.1:0-33756 GCA_030264155.1 Atheta pasadenae | reverse complement strand
TATCCCCTTAAGATGATCCAGAACCGTCCAAGTTATACTAACAGACGAAAACAAAACAAAACAAAACATATTATTTCGAGTTTAGTCAATAAGAAAAAAAACAAAACCTTGAAATGAAAACAAATGATCTGTTTAGATAAAATTTGATACTTAAACCTCACAATGTTACTATGTAACATTATAACTTTATAACCTAACAATATCTAGTACATTAGTTGTTTAAATATTGTTCCCATGTTTTTCCAACATTGTTTTGCTAACTCCGGCATTAAATTTCGGAGAATTGCGATACTCATAGTTTTAATTTACTAGAACCGTTTCGTTGTGCGTTCTTGGTTGTAAAATATGGCGCAATAGCCGAGTTAAAGTGACGTCAGTTATAAACAAATTGTAATTACGCTAGTTACAAAATGTCGACAAAATCATTAATCGCATTAAACTAGACGCCCACTAACATAAACAATTTAAAGTTTTAACGTTTACCAGCCTTAAATTATTCACTCTCACATCAAAACTTGTTGATAAAACGGATAAAATTAAATTCAACCATTAATTGTTGCTATTTTAAACAAGTTTTGTTTAACATGAGCGTCATGCTTGTTTTTCGCATTTGATTTAAACTTTAACCGCAAATTGACAACAATTATTGACATAATTCCTAAAAAAATGCTTCTAATTATTCATCTAATGAGTCATACACGCTTTGATAATGTTAATATTTAAATAACTAATTAAATTCGTCGAAAATATTATTAATAATCGGTGTAAAAGTCAAGGTTTACAGGTTTTTTCAAGATATTTGGACATTAAATATTATGCAATATTTGACGCTGTTTTTTGTTTTGTTTTATTGCAAGGCCGAATGAAACTTGAATAAATAAAAAAGTGAAAGCGATTTTTACATAACACAATAATGCACTTGTTATTTTAGTTGTGTTAATGTTATTTATAAAACAAAAACAAACAAGTGTTGTGAACTTTGTTTTATTGACGAAAAATTTTGTTTTTTTAGAAAACTTGTTATTTCTATTGTTTTGTTGTTTCATTGTTTGTTCTTATTGACGTATTGTCGTCAAAGCAATAATCCTATGGCCGTGTATATATAATTAGTATCATATATATCATATTATCATATTAGATTATGTTTATCAAAGAGTAATAAGCACATGCAATGCACGCACGCAGTTACTATTACGTAGACTAACAAGAAGTGAAGTAGTGGGTGTCAAGTGCGCACATTGAACGTATTTACGTCGATTTTATTTATATTGTTATGTGTTATGTGATATTTATTTGATGGTGACGATTCACCTTTTTATTTTTGCATGTTAATAATTGCAATTCATAGGAAATTATAGAACGTACGCCGTGGGCGACATGCAACATGCGACAAATACGACATAAAGATTATGGACATCATTCTTCAGGAAAAAAATTTAATAAAAATATTAAGGAATATATTTTTTTAAATTTCCCAGTGTGAAGATGACACTTTATTTTTTAATTTTTTGAAGACACCAATAGTTTATTTCTTGTATGTACCACATATTCTTAAAGTTAATTATGACATAGCCACTAATTTCTACTTCTAATGAGTTCTAATTTACATCAATCAATTGTAAATTAGGTATGTTTTCTACTTCGATCAGAAATATAGAAAATGATGAGATTTTCTCTCTAACCCATGTATTTTACGTGGGCATGTTTTTATTTTTTTAAACGTTAATTTACATCTAGATACCCATTCCTGGTCGTAATAAGAATTATGTCATTCGATAGTTAATAAATCAAACTATCTGAAAATATAAAAATTTTATTTTTTTTAAAATCAGGAACATTGAAATTTTTGTCATTTTATGAACTTTCCATGTAATTTATGGAGAAATAAATTGTGGCAACTTCAAAAAACAAATGCCAACAGCCCACCAATGAATGAACTAGTGTGGTTTTTTGGTGGGGGAAATTTTAACAACGTAGGAAATTTATATATTTAAATTTAATTTTTTTTAGTTACTTAATTTATTCCATTTATTCCAGCTGAAAATGATATCAATTGAAAAAACCACAATATTTTCAATTACAATCTACTATTATTGAATTCTATAAATGTTTTTTTGTTCATAAATTTGATTCATAAAAATGTTGCAATGATAATAAATAGATAATAGTGTTTATGAAGTAAAACTTTCCTAACTTTTTACTACGACTTATTACTTTTTACTATTTACTACATCAAGATAAGATAAATCGATGTGTCATTACATCCGTTTATACTTAGCGTTTATTTTTCCCTACAATTCTCTGATTTCATTTACTAATTCTGTGAACTGTATGAGTTTTATGAATTTTATTCATATTGCTTAATATGTGTCAGAATTACTGATAAAGAAAACGTGTTCTAACGCTTGTATTTTTTTGTAAAGCAAGAATTAAACTAATATTTACGTGAATGTATCATTATTTTATGTTAGTAAACAAAATTATCACTTAATACTTAATACATTTAAGAGACAAGGTTAAGGCTGTTTTTATCAATTTATGTTTATTAGTAAAAGTATTTATGAAAGTATACTTAATTACTTACTTAATTATATTTAGATTTAGACTTAAACAAATGCAAAACAAATGTTTTTTAAGGGGTAAAGCCACTCTAAGATACTCATAAAATTAAATTTTGTTTTTTTTTTGTTTAAATATTACTTTAGAGTCTTAAAAATATTATGCTGTTTACTTTATAGGAAATTGTTAATTTTAAAAGGGGTAAATTTATAGGATTAAAGCGCTACTCAAAACTTTAAACGCTCATATCTCAAAACTAATTTTTTAAATTTCAAAGACAAATAACTCGAACAATTTTCAACCGAATGACTTGAAATTTGGAATATATATTGGAAAATACACTGTTTATATAAATACAAAAGATTTTGTTTGTATATTGCATAGATCATTTGTTATTAATAATAATCTGATTTTTTTTATGCAAGTTTATCACTTTATACTTTAGAAGTTTTTAGAAGAAATTTAGGTAAAAATAAATTTATTATTTCACGAAAATTATTTGTACTTTTATTATAAATAATAAAATGAAAGTTTATTGTAATTAAAATAATTACAGAAGTCATTAATCCGGCTCTGGACCTTTAAAAAGGAGACGTTATCGTAAAAACGTTGTACAGCCGCCATTTTGAAAGAAATCGCCTCAAAAAAAATTATCGAAATTAGTCACTAACATGTACAATAAAATTTCGTTATTATAATTTGGATTTATTTTATAAAATTCTGAAAAAAAAAACATCAAAAAGCCTTATTTTTACATCTAGAGTAATCTAAGGTCTTAATTATTTGTTACAAACTTTGTTCTTGATTAAAGACTTACTTATGTACACATTATTTGAACACTAATCCTTAAAAACGTAAAGGTTAATCAATAAGGTTATCAATAAATAAATTATGCGACGTTAAATATAAAAAAAAACATCGAAAAAACTTAAAGTAATTATTTTATTCATTTTAATGTGAACACCCAACTTGTAACTCGTCCTATTAATTTCAATTGCAATTATTTGTACGTCAATATGTTATGTTATTCAATGCAACTCCCCGACGACCTTGCGTGTCCATTTCGAGGAACTAACAAACGTAACAAACGAAAAATGTAAGTACATAATGCGCTACCGGTTGCAATACAAACCGATTAGAAGTTTACGTTTGAATTCAAAATTAATCGCCGTAATTATGACTTATAAATTAATAATTACCATACTGTAGTTAATCCTTCTTATAATTGCAAATGTCACTGGTTGCTATTTTGTGATTTATTGAACCTTATTGGAAATTGATTGGAAATTCATTTGTGCGACTATAAAATTTTACATACAGATCACATGTGCATGACTCATAGGTCATGTGCAATCACATATGTTGCATATGTTGCTAAGTTAGTATGCTGCTGGTTACTGGTCATAATCGTTGTGGCTTTTGTGAAAAGTCTCTGCTTTGAAATACCAAAATTGCCATATGTAGTCACACGCATGCGTGTACTTACAGGCTGCAAATGGCGTCTTGGTTTTTGCACTCGCAGTGTTTGGTTATGTAACCTGAAGCACGTTGTGGAGCCAATTTATCTCTTCACCGTTCATTGAAGACGCCATGCGTTATTACGTATTACTTAACACTTAAGATGTTTCAGCCATTGGCGGATATTACCAAACTTTAATTTCAGTATTTAAAAGTTTGGTTATGTTACAAAATATTGCGTTTTAGGTTAAGTTTTGAAGGTTATGTTAATTGTAATCACATTTTTTATATGTTATAAGACGGAAATCTATTGAATCTTTAATTTAATCGTCTGTTGACCATATGCTACCAATTATATTAACCGCTTCAACAGTCTGTTGGTTGGTTCTGGTTGGTTCCCTGGATGGCGCTAACGATAACGCCGCCATTGCAATTTAACTTCACCACAAAGTCAGTCTTTATGGTGTCGCTGTCGTTTTAAGTCTGCCGTCTTGCCGTCTTCGTCGAGGCGTTCAGACGTTCGATGTCGACGCGCCTGTCTGTATATGTTCATAGCGGTTTTCGTCATTTCATAATTAATAACTTGTAATGTGCATTGGCAGCGGTGCAGCAAAGTGCAGCCAACTTGAGCAGCCACTGAGGCGAGTCGTGATGGTTTTTTTTTACAATTTACTGAATTTACATCAATTGCTAATTGATGATTGATTATTAATTATTATTTATGATTAACACACATATTGTTATAGTTATTTAGATTATAAAAATGAAGTGTAATGTGATTTAAGGTTAAGTTAAGGGAAAAACACAATTTTTGAATATAAAAAATTGTCGGAAATTTTATCAATGGAATTGTCCCGTTATTTAATCATTGTTGTTATGTTAATATCATATTTCTATTGTTTCTAGAGGAATTTAATGATTATAATCACCAAGATTGATATTATGTGTGATACCAGTCGCATATACATATAGACTTATAGAGTACTTGTCGCGAGTTGATCAAACATCTAAGATTTCATTGAAAAATTCCAAGTTTAAATGTAAACAAAATAAAGCTGGCGCCATTCTGTAATCAGTAGATTACTCATGGTGTACTGAAGTTTCAACATATGACTGGATCAGCAATATTCATGAATCTAGTTTAATGTGCAATATTACTAAATTCAACTTTCAAATGTTTCTTTTTAATATTAAACTGTAAACTGAAAATTTACAACGTCCTAATTCGAACAAGAACATTTTTAAGTAAAATGACCCGTGTCTCAACATTTAAAATTCAAATTGTTTCATAGTTACGATACTTTGTTTTTCATATCCTTTGCATTTTTGGATAGCTAATGAGTTAAGCTATCAGGATATGTAAAATTTTTGTACGAATCCTGGCCGGAATTAGGAAATATTTGACTCTGAATGCAGCGCTTGGGTACTTTTACTGAGCGAAATGATTTGTGTCGCAACAATTAAAATCCTAATTGCTTCATAGTCACGATACTTTGATTTTCATGTCCTTTGCATTTTTGAATAGCTAATGAGTTAAGCTATCAGAATATGTAAAATTTCTGTGCGAATCCTGGCCGAAACTAGGAAATATTTGACTCTGAATGCAGCGCTCGGGTATTTTTACTGAGCGAAATGATTGGTGACGTAACAATTAAAATCCAAATTGCTTCATAGCCACGATGCTTTGATTTTTAAATCCTTTGCATTTTTGGATAGCTAATGAGTTAAGCTATCAGAATATGTAAAATTTCTGTACGAATCCTAACCGGAACAAGGAAATATTTGACTCTGAATGCAGCGCTCGTGTATTCCTACTGATCAAAATGACCCGTGTCGTAACAATTAAAATCCTAATTGCTTCATAGCCACGGCACTTCGATTTTCAAATCCTTTGCATTTTTGGATAGCTAATGAGTTAAACTATCAGAATATATAAAATTTCTCTACAAATTCTGACCGGAACAAGGAAATATTTTACTCTGAAAGCAGCGCTCGTGTATTCCTACTGATCAAAATAACCCGTGTCGCAACAATTAAAATCCTAATTGCTTCATAGCCACGACACTTCGATTTTCAAATCCTTTGCATTTTCGGATAGCTAATGAGTCTAGCTATCAATAAATATTTCACTTTCGTGCAAGTCCTGGCGAAACAAACAAAATATTTGATATCCTTGATGCAGTTTTTACCAAAATATTTTACCAAAATCTTAAAAATGTTCCAAAAGTTTAAAACTATAAATTATGGGTAGGTTTAATAACTTTACTATGTATAACATAAAGTTAATGACATCATAATTTCTATAAAATATATTTTAATCCATATAAGGGCAATGAGTTTTTGCAAGTGCGTGTAATTTGTAATTCCCGCTGCGAATTTCCAATGAGACCTACTTTTTTCTAATTAGGAAATGATGTCATGGATAAGCACATAGCTGACTGTAACGGTGACAAACTCATAAACAAACTGTAAACAAATAAATAAAACAATGATGTCAATTGTTTGAATACTGCACCAACCAGAAAGAAGTAAAGCATAAGAAACAAAAAAACACAAAACATAAAACTCAACAAACTAAAACAAAAAACAAAAAAAAAACAAAACAACATCGTGACTATTATTGAACTTAAATCACACAATAACAATTGAACTCACAAAAACCAAAAACCTACTTCGCATATAGTTAATAACCATTCGAAACGAAGATAAAAATGCGAAAAATAGGAATTGTTATTTCGTCCTCATAATAATATCTTATATGTTTTATTATATATGTTAAATGTTATATATATATTGAAGCATGCATCTGTTAAAGTTTAATTGTTTCGTCAAGCGTCGTCAACGTGACTTCTGTCATTGTTATTACGATGATTCACGTTGGAAACATTTGTTTTTACAATTTCTGCAATAACAGTTTGCTTGCTACCTTTGCAACACCGTTCGATGAAGCGGAATGAACTTGAAATGTTGTTGAAACTTGCAACGTGTTGCGGCTAATCCAGCAAATAACCGACACGTGTCAAGAATCACAACTTACAAATTACCATCACGAGGTATATCATCAGATATCGAAACGTAGATATTAAAAATGATTGTTCATCAACATTACAATCGGTGGTGAATTATGAATTATATGGGTTTGTAATAATGGAATGTCAATTGTCATTTAGGAATGTGAACTTGTCAAGAATATTAATGACAAAAAAGACAAATGACTAATAGTTTTTTTTTAAATTAGGTTAAAACCTATAAAGTTTAAGGTTAGGTTTTCAATATAACCTAAAACTTGCAATGCCCCCTAGTGGTAAATAGTTGAAGTTTTGACTTAAAGTACCATAACCACACAACATTTCTAGTAATAAATCCAATAAATTCATATAAATTATTACTCAGCTATAGAAATTTTAATTAAAACGTTTAGTTATCGATTCAACCTTACCACTTAAATAAAATCTTAATGATTGTTTATGCAAAAATGTTTCACGTGCAAATAATACCCCGAGCCGGCAAACACTCGTTATTACCATCGATTAGAATTCTTCTCGCAATTATCGAACGACGGTGCGCCGGTGACGGGAACGGCTTTTATCCGGCAATAATTTCCAGCCGCCATCGCCTCAATCGCACTCGCTTTCAATAATTACATCTATTTAGCGCCAGTACATATTTATGATATAACACCGGCATGCCCGGCAGTTATTAAACGCTTAGGAATGCGCAAATGACTTATTTGTTTCGCAGGAAACCGCAGTACAAAGTCAATTAATTCATTTGTTCAATTAGAAGTGACGTAATTAGGTCGAAAATTGAATCTTTTATTATCAAATTAAATTTAAAAAATTAAATTAAAATAAAAAAATATCATTATATTCAGAACAAATATCTAACTATTTTATTTTTAAATAAATGCAGATGTGTCCAGTCATCAAATGACATTTATCAAGGATATGACATATAAATTTCTCATAAATTAGCAGTCATATGATGATAATGATTCATCAAGTCGTCATTGTTGATACTGGTTGTCAAAACAAAAGAAATAACTTTCTTAGGTTAAATCGCATCTGTTTTGAGGTTAATTTAATTTTTTTTTTTTAATTTAAATATAATTTCTATTTAAAAAATCTTTTATTTTTAGAATATTCATCTGGATTTCATCTTTCTTAAAGTTGTTAATATTGGAGCTTGATTTTGTTTGAAATAAAAGATAAACAAATCTGAATAAGGCCCGATAAACAATCGCGTGCGTATGACGCGCTCACCCGCCATGAATAATAAACATTTATCTTTTGGATTCTGACGAACTGTTTGTCGAGTTGTTTCAATAAGCATAAATTCCACAATTTATAACTTGTTTGTTTGCAGATGCAAAACACTACGCAGATTTATTTAACATTTATTTCGGTTATAAAATTGTTGCAAAGCGTCTCGACTTCAACAGTTTACATGGTAACGTTACAAGTTAAAAGCATATCTAAATATTTATGTCGGGAATAGATTTTGGATACTTTCTTTTCATTGGTTAATATATATATATATTTAATTTCATTAAGGGGTAAAACAACTCTAAGATTTTAAAGTTTGAAACGTCGATTTATGTCTGAAACCGCGATTGCAGCACAATTTATAAAAAGTAATTAATTTAATATGAAGAACATTGTTTGGTTGGTTAAATTGTAAATCAGGACCATTCTCGAATCCTCTTGGACACTCATTAAAAATTTCATCTAAATCGGTCCAGCCGTTTAGAAGGAGTTCGGGCAGCAACACACAAACAGTAGATTTTTATATATAGAAAAAGAAGATGAAGAAAAAAAAGAATATAATATAGGCAAGAACAAAACGGGGTGATATAGTTGCAAATGAAAACACATAATTTCAAATCGGCCATGTAGGCTGCTAAAATAAACGAAGTGGTGTTATATATTATAATAATATATATAATGGGTATGTTTGTGTGTATATTCCGTATAGGCTCCGAAACGGCTGAACCGATTGTCATGAAATTTTCAGATTATCGAAAGAATATACCAATGCTTGTCATAGGCTATATTTAATAATAAATAAATAAATATAAAGTCAAAATAATCAACGCCAACATGACTATTACAAACAAAATAACTTGTTTTACGTAACTTAAACAAAAGCGTAATAAAAACAAAAGTAACTATGATCTAATAATTACATTACTTACATCACAACCATACTAATCATAACAATCTATGCATTAAACAAAAATTAACATAACAATTTGGTGAAATCATGAACTTGAATAGAAAATAATAAAAAAAAACTTCTAGAAATTATTGCAATTAACATTTTGCAATATAATTTGTTTGAATTTTTTTGTTATTTTATTAGGTAATATGTAGGTTTTTACGGAACAATTTTATTGAAAATCATTATTAGCGTCATGTTGTATTCTAACAACTAACAAGTTGTGTGGGCTAAATTTCAATTTAAATATGGCCATTGGCCAGCTGCTGTCATGCGCTCTAATGCACATGCATTCGATTGTTCGAGATGTAACATGTAGAAAAATGTAGAAAAACAGGAAATGCCGACATGTTACTTGCCTACGTACACATTGTTAGATCACGAGCCATTGAACAACGCCCACGATGGTCATCTAACAGCAATAACAATTCAAGTGCAAAGTTTTGCAATTTATTTTACTTATACTTTCAACGGATACATAAATATGCGATGCTTTTATAATTTATCGTTGGGAAAATCCATTGTCGTTGTAATGTGGGTGGTCTAACTTCAGTTAATTACATACGTCACTGTACGTCACGCTTTTTAAAGATTTGACAGTGTTTCTGGAGGGTTCCCGATGGTTCCAGAGTATTCTAGGGGTGCTAATTATTTAGTCGTTTAAAAATTAGGCAAGGCCTAGGCTTGAATAAAGTAAATCACGATTTATAACCTCAAAAAATGTCATTGCAAGAGTTATCTAAAAAATTATATAAAAGATAATAGATAACAGATAAGATAAAATTAATTATTAATATATTATTGTTATTAAATTGTGTTTGTTTCAGACATTAGGTATATTTTTAGTTTTCTTTTTTTATGTTTTGTTTTTGCGTTTTGTTTTTGCGTTTTAAGTTTCCTGGCCTACTGCGTTTCAAATAAACAACGAAATTATTGAGCATTCACACATGAAATCGTACGTACACATGATAGTTGTTTAAGTTAACTATTTATGACTTCATTTATGTATAGAGTGCATAATACTCAAATGCTAATTGTAGAAATAACAAAATATTTGTTGCATTGCGACGCATTTTTTTCTGACGTGATATTTTAATGGCGCGCACGCAGCAGTCGAATGGAATTACGGAGTGAGTTTATTAATTTATTTGTCGAACATGTACCCAATTGGCTTTATTAATATCACCTTGACTTATTGTAATTTGTAATTTGCAACGGGTTGCATGTGAATTGAATAACAAAAACAATTGTTCGTACAATTATTACATCAGATAATGGAAAGTTAGTAAACTAAAACGCGTTTAGGGTGAGCATCATTTTTTAAATGATCATATCTCATAAACTAGAGTATATAGAATTGATTTCTTTTTTGCAGTAAATACATTATTTAATGGACTATCGCATGTAGTTTGTGTTAAAATTTTGAAATTATTTTTAGTGACGTGATAGATAATTTAGTGAACCACTTCAAAACGTTTAAATTTTTTTGAATGGAAATTATGAACTTTAAAGAATTATATCTCTAATATTAGATTATATAACTTAGAGTTCGTTTTTGCATTAAATAGACAATTTAATTACTTAACCGATTGCAGTTTTAAATTTAATTTTAAAATAATTTTTAGACAGATGACGACTGATTTAGTAAACGTTTACAAAAATTTGTAGCTTGAATTTGTAGAAGAAAACTACAATTTTCAAAAAATCATATCTCAACAACTATAAAATATAAATTTGATATCTTTTTTGCATTAAATAGATCATCTAATTAACTATCGAATTAAATTTAAGTCATAGCAGTATCTTTATTTAGAAAGACGTATCAGATGATTTAGTAAATTAATACAAAAAACCCTTGTGATAAAACTTTGAATTGATTTTATTTATCAAACAATGTCTGATTATTTTATTAATTAACATCTGGCGCCAGTTTGGCGGCTAATTAGAATAAATAAATAAATATCACGATTTTATAGATTAATGTTTAAATTTCTCACCTTTGAAATATTTTATCAAATCAATAAAAATCAATAAAATATCCAACAAATGATATAAACTTATAAACTTTTACGACTGGGTTTCACATGTTTGTCATAATGATACTTAATAACATTATATCCCGGCTGAAACAATAAAATATTTGAAAAACAAAATAATAAAACTCACAAACTTCAAACAAGGAAGTGACAATACAATTATTGTAATCTGTAATTTCAAATCCTTCACGTCCTTATTCGTCACCGTCATAAAAGTGAACTAAAACTTATTAATTACAAGGACTAAGGTACGATGACAATTATACACGGAGGAAATTTTCCTGGTTTAATTAATGTTTAAAGATTTTACTGTTGTTTGACTTTACTCATAGCGTCAATGCGCATAACAATAGTTTATGAATTTTGCCAAACAAAGCAAATATAGGCCGTTTACAATCGGAGCTATTAACAATTGTTGATAAGTGATAAGGAACAATGGAATAACAATGGAATGTAATACATGTATGGCTTATCTTGAAACTTGCGCACATTAACTGGTTATGGTAAAGTTAACAATAATGCAATAAAGCGCTTAAACCAAATGAAGTAAACAAAACTGATTTCATGTTTTATGTTAAGTAAAGTTAGTGAAGTGAAAGAGTAAACAAATGAAGGCCACGTACTCAATTTTTAGTTGTTAATCAAATAACAGGAGTGAACAGGAGAAAATGTCTTAAAGTCTAAATTACAATTTGAGTTTGAGATGATTTAGGCTTAAGTCTGTTGAGTATGTTCAGATTTGATTGGTTAGGAGGTTTATAGCTTCATAAACTAAAGCTAAAGCTCGAGCGTAGAACTTGTTTCTTTTTATGTTTATTAGTTAGGTTTGTATTACGATTCTAGATAATTCTAGTTTCTAAAGATGAGCTTGGAATGTTCAGAAAAAGATAAACGTAATTTGAGCTTTTAATTTTTATGTTTGAGGTTAAAAAATTTAATGTAGGCAACACAATGCACACGTTATACAATTTTCCTTTTTTAGGTTATGTTTTTATTTATTCGGTTTTGTCGTAATTTAAGTTTTAAACGTCAAAGAAACTTTAATTTGTGTTTAAATTTTCAATTCTATGATTAATGTCAATGACCTTGGTGTAACCTTGATTGGAATGCGGTAATTTAGTGTAACAACGTTCATTGGTTACGGCGTTAGACTGTCCCATTTGCACTTATTACGTTTTGTGACTTCAAACCGGTTTAGCTCCTCCTCTACAGACGAATCACAACGTAGCTTGTAACGTAGGCAACACAATATACACGTTATACAATTTTTCTTCCTTAGGTTAGGATTTTATTTATCCAGTTTTGTAGTAAGTTTAAGTTTTAAACATCAAACAACTTTTATTTGTGTTCAAATATTAAATTTTATTATTGAAGTCAATGACCTAAGTGCAACCTTGATTGGACTACGGAACTTTAGTGTAATGTAGTTTATTAGCTTACACGTGACTTCAAATCGGTTTAACTCCTCCCATACAGACGAATCACAGCGTAACTAGGAGGAGCGATTGTTCGGTAAATTTGGTTGGTAGGTGCATTAAGAGCGTGATAACGCGCTCTAATCAAATATTTTTACAATTTTTTTTATATTTCTTTAAGTTTCTTCTAACTCTTATCAATTAAATTAAATTAAATTACTAATATAATTGATAACCAAACAATGTAAACACTATAGACTTTTTTATTAAATTAATCTATGAATTAGTTTAATTAAGTTTATGAAAGTAATTACAAAAAAGTTTCGAAAGCTTTTTAAGTCAGCAAAAAACACACTGCACTAAATTGTTTTGTGTTATTATGTTTGTCTAATCTAATCGAAACGAAAATGTTGATGTGTCGGTGCGCATTCATTACTTTAATTACAAACATAAAAGTTATACTACGTTGTTACTCTGTTACGAAATCATATCAGGGACTAATCAGTCTAATCACACATTACCAGCGCAGTTGAGTTCATCTCAAATGTACGCATGTCTTCACAAAGAATGCAGACGTGTACAAAGAATGTGATGAAAAATTAATTTAATTAGCCATGCTTTTTACTAATAACCAAATTACATGGATGTTACATTTTAGAGTTCCGTGGAAGGTAAATTTTAATTATACGCTGTTATAATGTGGGAATTGTTCATTAACATTTCTGAAAACTCAACAGTGTTAAACTATATTCAGTTTTTTATACTTAAGTTACATTTCTAGAAGGAAAATAAGAAACGTGCTATTTAAATTGAAGATATTCCATGTATTATTTTGTGTTATGTCTATATAGTTTGTTTTGTCTCACGTTTCTGCTTACCTAGACTAACCAAACAACGAAACCCAATAAGTTTCTTTTCTTGTTTTCTGTGCAAAGTGCAAACACGTACGAATATAAGAATGAGCAGGTATGATGACCACATTGATGAGCACAGACTTACCACGTGACCACAATAATGAAGAAAGTCTTGAAGAGAAACGGCGAAGAACTGAAAGAAATAAAGTTGCGCGGATTTAACGTGTGTGTTCTTGGCCAATGTAGGGATGAAGAGAAACTGGTTAAATTCCATTCGTGGTGAGACGCCACGAAGTGGTAAAATTGACTGAGGATGACCAAAGACTATACAGTTTAAAAGTCTTTATAAATCCGGTACTAAAATAAGTATCTGGAATGCCTGGAATATTTAGACAATTCTAGGAACACCTGGAACATTAAAATATTATAAAATTAGGTTACCATCAAATTTAACATGGAACTAGGGTGTACTTGAGCTTTGTAGTTCTATTTTTTGTCCTGTTCAGTACCAGCACGTGCTACTCTTTGAAAATCTGTTGTATTCGTCTGTACCTTCACTTAAGTGTTTCAACAAAAATCCCTTGATTCCTTTATTTCATCTTTTCTGTTCTGTTTTTTTCTTGGTTTATTCTTTCTTGCCATTTACGAGTATGCTTATTTTGTGTGTGGGTCTGATGGTATGTTGGTTAATACCCTGGTAGTCTGTCTGATGGCACCTGGTGCGGCACGCACACGCTGGATTGCTTGGATATCGTCGTCAAGCACCTGCTGCCGGTGTGCACCTTGGTAATCCTTAGTATTCCTTGTGGTACCGTGTGGTACCTTGTGGCTTGCGCCGCTGCATCATCACACCGGGCCCGCGTGTGCTCAACATCTGCCGTTTTTAATTTCCGCCGTTGCAGTTACCATCGGCTTTTGAAAGTCTGATGCCTGGAAAGTAAATTACCGACTGAGAATGCATCGATGCGAGCTGAAGCGTGTAAGAACTCTTGCACAAAATGCATAGAAGGCAAGAAGAATTTCAATAGATTCTTTATGAATTGGAAGCCATAGAATTAAATATGGATAGAAAATTGTAGAGTGAATTGTGCAAGTATTGATCAAAGCTTGGATATTTTTTTCATTTGTTTTATTTGATTTTTAAAATAGTAGGCTGTGCAGTGTGAAATTCATGGCCTTTTAAACAAACTTTGTTTTTTTTTTGTATATCAACTAAAAAAACAAATGCAATAATATCTAGTCGCTACAAAATATTATCGTGCCTTGTTTTTTAGTTTAACTCTTACTCGATTACAATACTTAGATTACAATCCCAATAGCAGTATCAACGTTGAAATCGAAGAAACTAAAGAATAAAGAGATGCCGCATTGCATGCGCAGAATAAACGTAAACTTGTTTAATTGCAATTAACTTATCGATGTCTGTGGTCTCGTTTTTGCAGATCTCGGAGCTGTTTTTACTACATTCGGCGATGGTTCAACTTTCCACTTCGGAACCAGTCAAGACTTAACTTTTTAAGTTACATTTGTTAAGTCAAGACTGCAATCCGATCATGACTTACAAAGAAAACTCAAGACTCCAAGCCAAGCAGGTCAGACCGCAAATGCTATAAGACATAAGTGTATAAAAGGTGATTCTACTTTTTTTAATACGTCGAACACTTAAGCGCTGAACAATTTTATTATATTAGTACTTAGAATATACTCGGAAGAAAGAAATTCTAGTTAATTCGATGTTTGGTTTGATTTTACTTAAGTTTATTTATGTTGGTACAAGAGAAATATTGTAAGAAACTGTATGAAGTTAACGATTCGTGTTGAAGAGTGCAAAAAATGTAGGATTTGATTTGTATTTGAAGTTTTTGTGGGCGCTAAGTCGTTACTAGTTGGTCGTGAGGTCTATTGAACTTTTGGCCTAAGTGTTGATGGATAGAATGGCGGAATGTGCACGAGTACGTTACATCCACGAGTAATAAGTACTAACGTTATGGTCATAAATGTTGTTAGTTGTTGTTGGTCGTTATTCTTCGTTACTCTTCAGTTGTTGCAACTGTACTGCTTGAAACTTTCAAGTAATAGCTTTCTTTGTGTTGGTAAAAACACTTTTAGTTCATACACAAAAGGTCAACTTTATTAAAGGCATTTTTATATTTTTTTTGATTTATTTTTGACATTTATTAGTTGTTAGTTTAAAGTAGAAAATTTGGAAAAGAAAAAGGTAAAGAAATTAATGAAAGGATTAGGTTTCTTCTATTCGCTTCTTCCTAAGAATGGACCAGAACCTCAGGTTAACAATTTCTGTTTCCAACTTTACGCATTTAGTGTATTTGGTGTTGCATACGTTCAGCTGCTCTAGTATTTTTTAAAATTTTCTTTCATTTTCTATTTTTTCACGCATTTATCCAGACCAAATTGTAAATCAAAACCATTCTCGAATCTTCTTGAATACACACAAATAATTTCATCATAATCGGTCCAGTCGTTTAGAAGAAGTTTAGGAACAAACACACGAAGAGCTCATTTTTAGACAGAAATTTTAACCTAAAAAAAATCCAATTACACACTTCTTATGCTTCAAATTGTTATGAAACCACGTAAAACCTCGAAATAGACTCCCTGTAGATTCAATTCAAAAGGTTATGTTGGTTATGAATAGGTTATGTTAAAAAAAACGTGTGCTTACAGTTTTTACAGCCATTTTTGCCAATTTTATTTAATCATAATAATAAATAATAAAAATTATACACTCATAAATTAATCAATAAGCAACAAATTGTACATAGAATATAATGTAGGACTTTGTGTATTAAATTTCACGTAAATATATAAAAGAAAATGCTAAACTCGTTCAACTTGTGTGTTCACACCGACGTATAATATATGAAAGTGTAAAGAAAACCACGCTATCAAATATATCGGTGATGTGATTTGTGATATTGACGTCAAAATGATTTCCTACAAATAATAAAATCATTTAGAAAAATATAAATAAATTCTTTAAGAAAACCCAAAAATTCAATCTACAATTTTACATATAAAATAATAATCCATGATTTTGTTATTTGACACATTCTAACTCATCATAATTTATCACAAACTATCATGAATTAGATTTTTTGACATCGAGAAATTCATGTTTTTATAAATTTACTCCACGTTTTTTCTCTGGAAATTTTCAAGTAAATGATCTCATGACCAATGTTATCAACTCATATAATCAAAACAGATGGTAACTAATTGGAATAGGATTAGGATAAAAATGTCCTAACAGTGGCTTTAATCGCACACCTACAAACCGGACAATCCTGCAAATTTGGCGCGCAATTAATACACGTGGCAAGATGTCCACAGGGTAAAAACACAATGCCTACTTCGCTATCCATACAAATTTTACAAAGTCTAGCTTCTTTCAATAATCTATTCTCTTCTTCCAAAGTCACTTTACCATTATTACTACCATTACCAGTCCGGGCATCCACCGACGTCGCAACACATTCCTGCGATTTATTTCCAATCGCAAGTGTTTGTGCAGGACTTCTCATTGTTACCGATTTATCCGGTGATTGAGGCTCGTTCAAACTAGAAATCACATCGTTTAACATATTAGTAACGCTGCGTGAAAGCTGGTCGTCGCCATCTTCGTCCTCGTCCCTTTGGAGGTTAAGCGTCGCTTCGATTAAAGCATCACCGGTTGAGAACCCAACGCCCGTGCGCTCCAGCTTGTCGCGGATGGCTTGCTTCACTCGATCCACTTGTAGACCAACGTCGAGGGCGGCGCGCGCAGAGGCGGACAGCATATGGGCTTGAACTTCTCGTTCGCTGATTTCTTTTCTGTGTTGGGCTGTTCTATTTAACGATAATTGCAATTCCTGTAACCAACGAACAAAACGGAATAAATATAAATAAATCATTGGCCATTGTTCTGGTAGATTATCTTATTGTTCTAAAATAAAATTCAGTGATGACTCTCATGAAGAGGATGTTACTCCTACGTTAAACTTCACTTAAGATAACAACAAATCAAAACAATAATAGTTTTACTTTTAACTGCAAACGTCTATAAGTTATTAGTAAACGCGATTAGATGACGAAATCAAAGCTTATTTTCATTAATTCAAGACTTTATTGCTTTTTATTGATCGGTTATGAGTGGTACATTAATTTTTAATCTCGCAATCGATAATCCTATCGTTTAACCATCGATTGCGTAAATAATTCCAACAAAGTGGTTGTTTCCTTCAATGTTAATTTACAAATAATTATAAATCTATATGTGTGTATTCACAGTTAATGCCTGAAAATATAGATTACCCACTTCTATATGCATAACATTATTCTACATTTAAATGAAGGTGGTGCTCGACAATTGAGTGCATCGCAATCTGACTTACAATCGCGATTGCAACTTATCTGAATCATTACTATACGATCGATTAACATAAATATGAAATACATTAGACGTAATTTTTATTACAAAACCAGGTGAATAACTCTTCCAACTAAACGAATAAGCAACAAACAACAAAAAGGTACTCGATTGAGATTAAACTAAAGTTAAACCAAAGAAACTGTGTTTTACTGTTTTGGTTTGCTTAAGAAAATCGTCTAACGGACGCGTATCACGATTTAATTTTTGCATTTCGTGTTTTATGCGTTCGCCGTTTCAACCAGAACGGACCAAGAGCACAAGCCAAGAGAAACGGGCGCGCGAGGACCGTGCGAGCAATTTGACCTTTGCGCAAATGCACCGAGAGCGCGGCTTTGTGCTTCTACAACTTGCGATACAAAGTAAAGCACCTTTGTGTGGTTGCACCTCAGCAGAGACCGAACTGAATAAGATTCTATACTCTGGCTGAAAGATGCCAGCTAGCAAGCAAGCAAGCTAAAGTGACTAAGGTAAAGAAAGAGTCCTCGACAAGCCGGACTTTGCGATGGCATTCATGTTTCGTGCCATTAATGCGTTTGTATACATTTATTTCATCGCGAGGAGCTTTCTCCAATCCAACCAAGTCTTTACACCTTGTTGGGTACAAGATACTTGCATGTTGCTAGTTGCTATTTGCAACATTTGCAGTTTCACGATTCTAATTGTATATACGCGTGGAATAATTTGAGATCCTGGCACGATTCGCATTCAATTCCAAACTGCTTTGTTGATTCATTTTTTATCAGGATGCCGATTTTTACAGGCTAGACTCTAGTTAATCCTCTGATCTTTGGAAGATTAACTGAGATTACTAGATAAGATTTGGAATTTTTCGATTAAATCTGTTCTAGATAAAGGTCTAAAGTTTATTGATTACAATGATTATTATTCCTTAGTAGGAGGAACTAATTATTAAAGTAATTTAAGGATTAAAGGACCAGATATAGAAGCAATGTTTCATTATAATTCCAAATATCCGTATTCGGGAAGAAAATGATAATTTTTCTTATAAAAAGAAGAGGAAATTGTAATTTTCTTCCTTGAACTTGCTTCCTTCTCTATAAAGAGATAAAATTGTAGGCATTTCTCTTTTTAGGAAATCTTTTTCCTCCCAAACAGTTGTAATATTCTATCTAATTTTTCCTTTCTTTTATGAAGAAGATAAAGGACTACTTCAACATCTAGAAAAACTACGATTTTCTTCGAAAATGAATAAACATGTGTTGACCTTCCCCGAAGTTGCTTCTCCATCAATTTGTATATGTTTAGATATCTTAGCTCAATGGCTATAGGAATCTATAACTTTCATTATAACCTTCGATAGATGGCTATATTTTTATATTGACTTTGAAAACTTTGAGACACCCTAAATTTCTCAATCTAAAATTTTCTAACCTAAAAACTACTACAAAATCACACTATTTATGACCTTATATGACCTTGAAAATAAAATATATGTACCTATATTAAATCTCATATATAATATCCTAATCAAAGAAATTATTCCATAATTATAACCATAAACTTATAAATCTTTCGCAATTTAGAACCAGTTTCCTCACTGAATATAAAACCCACTTTAATTGCATCCTGTATTACACCCACTTTTCAACGGATTCGATTTGTCCCTTTTTGTCTTCAACCAGTCAGTCAGTCAAAGAGTTTTCTTTATGATTGCCCCGTTTTAAACACAACTTCCTGTTCACCGCAGACGCGTGCTTGCTTAATGCTTTACAACTACAAGCAAACCTTTTCTTCAAGTACTCCACACAACACACTACACCTCTAAAGTACGTAGGAATAGTAAGTGAGTACCACCACGATTCCTATTCATAGTCTTCCTGCACCAAGTGTTAGTTGGTAATCGTAACAAGACGTAGTTCCTTTCCCGCGCGTTGTATGCGTAATTTACGTAGGAAGTTGTTAAGTACAAAAAGGTAGTAGCATAAAGACTAAAGACTTAAGTCGTTTTATGACCGCGCGCGCCTTTGTGTTGTAAAAGAAAGTCATTACGCGACTACAATCGTTTCTAGACGTTGTTTCATTCAGGAATATAACAAATGACGCATTCCTAAACATAACTGGCGGCTAGTGCAAGACATTGAGCGTGTGGAGTTTGCGAGCAAAGCATTGTCGCTTCTTGTTAAGAATTTATAGCATTTGGTGACTAGCTACCAACACTGGTGAATTGTTACTAACTCCATGGTGACTGGTGTGACTAGTGACTAGCTAATCATCTTGAAGACTGAGAAGTTTTATCTTATACGTTTTATTACTTTAACGTTCGTAAATATGTAAATTTCATGCAAATTTTATTGCACAAGATGTTTGCCAATGAGTATTATTTATTTTTCATTGATCAGATCAGACACACTACGCGGATATCACACTGTAGTAGTAAATATTATGATAGTAAATAAATTACCATTTCCTGGAACACCTTAGTCCTTACCAGACTTACTAATCTTACCAACGTTACCAACCTTACCAATCATGAAGACCTTCAATTTCTATTAACACTCCAGGCATTCTGACAACATCATAACCTTACAAAACATAACCTAAAACGACGTTTTCTATTAAAAATATAGAACTACATCCCCACGATGCTATTTCTCTATAAATCCTAATCATCTGGTCTAGTTATCAACAAAGTGTTATCTCATATTTGGGTGGAGAAGAAACAAAAGAAAAATCCTGCTTGGTTGTTGTAGTTATGGTTGGTTATTTAGCCGCGAAGTCATTGATTGCATTCCCCGCCGGCCGACGCGGGTTCGGCGCAACGTTCTGTGATCATTATTGCACATTACACAACGAGGCATGCAGCCATCCAAACCATCCAATAACCAACCATACAACTGCATGTAACAAGCAACAAGTAAAAGGCCTGAAGAACCTTATTTTGTAAAATACAATACGTCTCAACAAACAACAAAAACAACTACTAAACTAACTAATGCTCAATTTTTAACCTCCCTCTCAATAAAACAAAATATAACCTTAAAATTAAATAATGTCAACCCAAAACCATGCGGGCTAGAACCCGCCGATTGTATCTGTTATTGCGCAGAGTTTCTAATCTAGACAACGTGTATGTTAACGAAGTTAAAGATGGAAAGATGAGATGTTTTATGATACCTTGGACGTCGGTTTTCTCTCAGTTGCAATTTTATATTTTTGCGCTGTTAATGCACTTTCCAATTTGCCTTCACTTGCCGCCTGCGTGCCCTTAATTAAGGCCCACTTTATTTATTTTTCTACTCTTAAAAATAACCCGTTTCCTTTCGGCATTTACCATCAACAACAACCAATAAAACAAAAAGGAAAAAAAGTATGTAGCTTATTGGTCTACGTTTTAAACTGACATGAACAAATTTACCGAAATTATCCATATTTATTAGCATTTATAGCTTTAATCACAACCGTTGCAGCTATCCGCAGATAATAACAGGATGTAGAATGTTGGCTCAATCTCATTATGTCACGCTAACTAATGGCTAAGTAATGCAATAACACAACACAACAAAGATAAATAAATAAAACTTATAGCAAATAAATTTCATTCATACTTGATGTTTCACAAGCTTTAACACTGCAATAATTACAAAACTTTTCGTAATCAATTTCTAATTTGTAATTTTAATTATAATTTACAAGTTGCAAATAAGTAGCACTTAAGAATAAATGCCACCAGAACTATGCCCATTTATCAAATAAAGTTTTTCGTAAACTTTGTAATGTTTGTATTAATCCAGCGGCGACTGCGACATTAACGAGTAATAGTTATGCACTTTACGATCCATGGGAATGGGAGCGCATTAATAATTACCTCCTTACCTTCTCCGTTAATAGACTATCTAATACCGATGTGTATGAATCATTCTCATTGCTCGCCTCTGATCATGCGACCTCTCAAACAGCATGCAAGCAAGAGAAGGTAAGAATTGCATTCCGCACGCAGATTCGATTATCGATTATTCGCTCGTTTGCGCCAGGCGTTCATTCATAAATATGCAATCGTTGCCGCAACGCGATTTCTTCACGTTGTGTTTCAATGAAATCAATGAAAATCGTGGCCTTAACGTTTTACTATCACTTGTTTGATGTTGTTAAAGTTATTATAAATAAAATGTATAGGTTTTTGTGAATCAATTTTTTTTGTAGTTTAACAAGAATTATTTTAAATAATAAATTACCTTAGCACTTGCTGGATCTAATTCTGGTGCACAAGCTGAAATAAAGTCTTGTCCCTTTAGAAGAGCAACAAAGCCACAATGTGGGAACCATCTTGCATGTTCAGTCCAAGGTTCATCGTGTGGATCCCAATGTTTTAGTCCACCATCACAATGAAAACACCTCACTTGATCGCTTGATCCCTCATAATAAAACCCTGACTGAGCTAATTGTTCTGGAGTTTGCACCAAATCACTTGGCCAATTAGCAAATGTGGTCATTCTAGCTTCTAAAGTCCCATACTTAGATTTCTTAGGACCTTTATGAGTATTAACCCCCAAAGCAGCTAAATTTCCATCCCTAACTATATTAATATTTGGTAGATTGCTCCTATTTGCTAAATCACTTCTATTTCTTCTTCTATCTCTCAACTCTCTTAAATCCCTTATATCCAGTCTCTGCTCAATAGTACTCACAACAAATGAACAACGAGGAAAATGTCTGTGATGTTCTCTGTCTGGATCATCCCCAGTTTCCCATGCGCCAACAATACCACCACAAAAAGCACACTTTGTCAAATCATTCTGACGTAAAGAATAAAAACCAGCTCTTGCTAGACTCTCGGGTGTCACAATATCACTCACAGGCCAATTTGCAAACGTTCTTAACCTAGCTGATTCTTCTAATAAATCTTCTCCAATCTCCATGGATTGACTACCATTACCAGTTGATATGTTAGGTACATTTCCTGAAGTTGATGGGTCTTTTACAAAAGGACAATCTGGATTTAACTGTTGATGTTTGGCCATAACCTGGTCACCGTAGGACCATTCCCTGATTTTTAAGTGGCATGAAAAGCATTCTACTGTGATGTTTTCTTTAGTGTAGAAAAAGCCGGCTTTGGCAATACGTGTGGGGTTCACCTGTGCGTCCCGGGGCCAGTCTGCAAACGTCTGCAGCCGATTTTCTTCCACATTCATATTATTATTGACTGTTTGAGGTTAGAATCGCAGCCGTGGCAAAGTGCATTGGTTTTTGGCACTTTTGTGTTAATTACGGCTATTTGATGATGAATGATGGACGGCGCCGATTAATTGAGGGCGAAGGGCACACAAATTTAGCACATTGGTCATGTATTTATCGAATTTTTTATGTTGAAAATGGTTTATTGACAGGAGCGCTGTTGCCAGCGTCTTCCAACATTAACACCAAACGTGTACATAGATACAAAACGATGAGTAATTATTTATTAACTTTAATCTTCCTTACAACAACTACAATAACTATAATACATTAGATGTTCATTTATTTCTTGTACAGCTCTTCGACGCTGTGCTGAAGTTCAGGAAGTAAATTACTGATCTTATTGATCTTATCCAACCAATCCTCATTATTTAACTCTTTCAATTCCAAACTGAAACAAGTAAGAGACAAGACCGTTATTTAAATAAGTAGGTCCTATTAAATTTGTTAAAATTAATTACGCTTGGATCTTATTGTTTAATTCTTCAAGGTGTTGGCTTTGTTGAATAAATATTTCTTTATATATTAGGCTACATCTCTCCATTTCATCCAAAAGTACTCCCATAGACAAATTTATGATTGTAGGGCTGTACACTTCTTGAAGTTGTTGAAGTTTAACTCTTATGTTAAGAATACAGTCTCTCATTGTTGCAAATAAATGTTCATTATCCATCTTTATTGTTTTATTTTGCACGATTATTTGAAACTTTGTAAATAACTTTTGTTTTTGAAATGACATAGGGTCCCTAAGCTTATGGTTAGTAATCTAGGGACCCTAACTAGTTATATTTCAACAAATATAAAATTATCTACATATTAAACTTTGATTTCTTATACAAATACATAAATTACTACCTAATAAACAATTATATACAAGAATACATTTATTTTTTAAGTTAAATAAATATCACGCATTGAAACAATCCTACCAACTTAATACAAAATAAGTCCCTAAAAATCCTCTCTTCATTTGTTTGTAACTTGCAGCACAAAGTATGTTTTATAATATTTATTCCAAATATTATTAATATATTACATTAGCTTATAATTATTTACTTTTTATACATTAACAAATCATTTACACCGTATCATCTTCTGGGTCGTCCTCTTTTTCGGAATCAATAATGTAAACCATCACTTCATTATCAACTGTAGCAGATATTGCAGCCGCTTTTTGTGCCTTACAACTTTTCAGGAGATGTGTCCGCAGTGAATGTGCTTGAGTGAAACCTTTGCCGCACAAATGGCAAACATAATCCTTTACTCCTGCATGTGACTTAAGGTGAATATTTAAAATAGTACTTCTTGTGAAAGATTTCGCACAAATATGGCAGGTAAATAGTTTCTCTCCAGTGTGCACTAACTGATGCTGTTTACGTCTGCTTGCGCTCGTAAAAGCCTTTTCACACAATCTAACATAACAATATGAATTTATTATTATTATTGTGCATTACTTATTTACTGTAACTTACTTGCATTGATATGGTTTTTCTCCAGTATGTCCTCTTTCATGAATCTTTAAAGTTCTTAATAATTTATATCCATTCCCACAAAACCGACATATGTATTCTCTGTTTTCAGAATGACAAACTTCATGCAGTTTTAAAGTTGTTGATGTACTGCAAACAAAGTAAATTAATGTCTTCACATTATTTTTTAAATAAACATGGATTACATTTTAACTTGTAATGACTTACTGAAAACTTTTTTTGCATTTTTTACATTGATAAGGCCTCTCTCCTGTGTGAATTCTCATATGTGTTTGAATATAATCTGCTCTGTACAGTTTGTGACAAACTTTACAAGTTTTCTTCTTAGCTTTATCTTTTGTGTCATCTTCTTTTGATTCTTCATCATCGTCATCATCATCATCATCATCAACTTCATCAATAATTTCTTTAGAAATATCTGAATCTAGGCATGATTCTGTTATCAATCTTATTTCTTCTTCTTCAACTTCTATAGTTTCAACTATTTCTGAAGATACTTCTTCTTTTTCAGATTTTCCTTGAACTTCTGTCTCTTCTTTTTCTTGTTCCTCATTCTCTTTTTTTACTTGTTTCTTTCTCTCCTTTTTTACTAGTTCTCCTTTTTCTTCTATATTTTGTGTTTCTTTTTTCTCTGTGTCTTGTTCAGCTTGTGCTTTCTTGGCTTTTTCATAATCTTTTTTATAGATTCTCATACATTGTTTTACTCCTGCAGGATCTTTTCTCTTTGATTTCATACCTTCTTGATATTTCATGAAACTGGTAAGCCTTTCATGTGATATATTACACAGTAATCTAAATTTGTATGCAGCTATTGTACTATTATAGCATTGAGAACAAATGCTTTGTGGTCCTTCCGCATTATTATACTAAAAAATTATGTAATTATTACTTATTACCAAGTGTTAGTTGATAGAGAACTTACATCTGATAAACAATCCAAACCATTTAATATGTTAACTTTAGATTCTTGTCCAGGCAATTCATCAAAAATTGAATATTTGAATTTGTCAAGTTTTTTGTTACAAGCCACACACAGTTTTGTCATATCATATCTAAAGAACGGATTATCAGCAAAATCAATGAAAGGAGTCATCTTGTTTTAATTTTTCTAATTTATCGTTTTGTAATTAAATCTTAAATGTGGGAATGTTTTTAGTTTACTTCAGTTTACTTGCAGCAGCTTGGAGATATAATTTGTGTCTAAGATTTGTAGGTTATGTATTTGTTTTCATTAGTTGACGCGAGTCGACAAAAAACAAATTTAAAACGTTTTACTAGAGCCATTAAATTGAACACATACAAATAAATGAACTCTAAAAATTAAGTTTTTATAACATTTTATATTTAGCTTTTAAAAATTGCGTAATTTATCTTATAATAAAAAGTTTACTTTTGTGAGTACATTGTGTTGCATATAGATAACTGTCAAAAGTGTGAAGTTGGTAGCGTAACAATCAAATTGGCATAAAAAAATCAAAAAAGTGTTGGTTGGTTGGTTTACTTTTAACCTCTTACTTATTTCAATAATTAACTAACTATCTAATTAGACTAACTATGAGAATAGTATGATAAAACTGGTTAATGTACACAAATGTACATATTTCAAATGTTTGAACCAGTTTGAATCATGTCCCATTTATGCCATTTATCTTCCGAAGACATTGAAGGTGTCTTGCAGTTGCGCTTATCGCCGTTATCTCCTGACAGCGTGCGCTTTGCATCCTTTGCATCTATTTTTGGCGCAAGCGTATTTTGGCGGCTAACAGTGGCACGCCAGAAAAAGTGTGCTTGCTTGCAAATGTGTTGCAAACGCTCAAGTTCTTCGTGAATTTCCTGTGATAGAAACAAAATTCGCCGACGATCATCGTGCTTGATGGCGTGCGAATTAAACCATGTGTTAGAATAACGCCCAAGAAGAAACCTACAAGAACCAAACAGCGGGGTTGCAATCGACGAGGCAAGAAGCGCGCAAAAAGTAATAGCACTGCAGAGATTTATTAGGTTATTTCATTCTAGTGCCCAAAAATGGCAAAAAACTAACTAAATCTGTCTAATTTTAATTAATTTACTCTAAAAAAATGTTCTCTTATTAAGTTTTTGTATGATTTTGATTTGTATAATTGAAGCATTAAGTTAATTATTAAAAAATAAAAATTACAGATATTCTTCAAGATGAGTAACAAAATTTTGGGGATGAAACCAACTGTGACAGACCGCAACTATCTGAAGAAGAAGTGCACAGATGACTTAAAGTCATTCAATACATCATTCATTAAGTATCGTAATGGAAATGAATTTCCACGTAACAATCATACAAAAAGTATAGAATCTATATCTGAACAAGCAAATTTAAGTTTGCCTAGTAATAACATACAGGATACTTCTGTGCATATGATGCATGGTCCATTAGTGCATCATAACAATAATAATAACTCAAAATTTTCAAATTACTATAACAATAGAAGGTCAGAAGGTAAGCTGTTGTCACCTCCACATGGTGATGAATACTCTGATTTGGGGCTGTGTTGCAATAGTTTGATGGATGGGGCTATGAGAAAGCCTGGTAAGAATGGTACAAATTTTGGACCGATTAGTAATAGGTTTAGTAATAGTTCACCAAGTGTGTTTTATGCAAGTACAACTTCTACAAATGGGCACAATAATAATGGTTATTATAAACCAAGGTAATTTTTTTATCGTTAAAAACAAAACATTAAAATTTAAAATAAAAATTTTGGTTTAGATATTATTCATCAGGACATAAGAAAGATAAGAAGAAACTGACAGGCCCAACAACAATGTCTGATATTAACAAACGCGTTTATGGTCTGATGGAACGCTTTACAGCGCGTTCGTACATATTTTTTATTCCGAGTAGTCCATCTGAGTTAATACACTGCAATCAGTTTGATTTGCTCAACAGGCATATCTGGGAGGTGTATTCAACTAATGCACAAAAAGAAGTAACTTATGTGAGGAAATTAGAGTTTTGGAAATCAGTTTATCTTAGTATACAAGTAAGTATTAAATAATTAATTACTGCAATTCATTTTTTGAGATTTGAGATAATAAATTAAATATTTCGATTTATTTATAGAAAATAATGCTGCGTTATGGTTTATTCCTTGTTGGATCAACAATGTCTGGTCTTGGACTAGATAGAAGTGATATTGATATGTGTTTACTCGTTAGACCCGGTTTGGCTGATACTAGAGCTGATGCTTTGAGTCATCTACGAAATATTTGCCAATTACTTGATACCTGTGGTAAGATTTACATTAAAGAACTAGTAGATCTTTGTTATTAACATTTTTATTTGAAGATTTTGTGAAAGATCCTGAAGTTATAATGGCGAAAGTGCCAATTTTAAAGTTTAGGGATGCGATGTATGGTTTCGAAGTAGATCTCAATTGTAATAATTCAGTGGGGATACGCAACACGCATTTGTTAAACGCGTACGCTCGGCTGGACTGGCGTGTGCGGCCATTGGTTGTTATTGTTAAAGTTTGGGCTCAAGCAAACAACATCAACGACGCCAAACGGATGACCATCAACAGTTATTCGTTAGCTTTAATGACACTTCATTATTTACAATGTTAGTATTTTTAATTTTTTTGTGTTTGTGAAGACTTTAAGGTTAAATTTTTTTATGTTTAGGTGGTGTGAATCCTCCAGCGATACCTTGTCTACAAGTCCAATACCCGGATCGTTTTGGGCCACACGTTGAAATTCATTCTTTAGACCTTCAAGACGAATTGCCGCCTTTCTATTCCGATAACAAACAGTCGTTAGGTGAACTGTTTCTCGGCTTTTTGCATTATTTCACTTCGTTCAATTACAATCAATTTGCTATGTCCGTTCGCGAGGGTATGGTATTGTCTAAAGAAGAATGTCGTGCGGTGCAAACGCCGAAGAACGACCCAATACAATGGAAACTTCTTTGTATTGAAGAACCATTTGATCTCACCAATACAGCGCGTTGCGTTTACGATGAAGCTACTTTCGAGCACATCAAAAACGTGTTTCGCGGCTCCTATGACATGTTAATGCAAACGAAAGATCTCTTATCAATTGTGCCATTGCGTTTACAACCACAGCCATTGCATCACGTCAGTCACGTGAATCATGCTGTAAACCATGGCCATCAGACGACTCGTGTAAGTCCGGTTAGTTCGCCGCATTGTAACTCGTAAACGAACCAAAGATACAAAGCAATACCTTAAGTTTTAAACATTTAAGGATCTCGTGCCAAAACTAGTTGAAGTCAACTACAAAGAAAAACTACAAAAACAACGTTAATTCTAAGACTATTTTGAGACTAGGGTTAGGTAATTGAAGTGTTGATCAATGTTAACACACATTCCAAGTGATTTATTAGTATTCACATGAATAATTGGAGATTGATTGCGTTTGAGCAATTGTGGCGGATTTGTCTTTTTGATGTTTGAAAGTTCAAACTTTATTTATCTTCAATTTTCGGAGAGAACACAGCTGAGAAAATGCGTCGGTCGCTTGGTGGTATTTATAAAAAGCCAGGGCTGCTTTGCATTTCATTCGTACATTTATAAGAATCAGTATTTTATTTATTTCTTGCCGCTTGCAACAAAAAAAAACTCAACATTAAATGTGAAAAAATAACTTTGAAAAAACGTTGCAAGCGGTGTTAATTTATTTTGTTTTGTTGTGATAATAATTTAATCTCTTGAGTTTAGTTGCTAACTGTAAGTTGATAGGGAATTTTATATACATTTGTAACGGAATTCAGCACACTGGAGTAGCGCAGATGTCAAAATTTGCAATATCAAATTTAACAAATTAAATTCCACAACGTTGATTTCGTATCTTCAGAGTTGTAACAAAGTTAAAACTTTGATTTTTGCGGTTTTTAGTATCAAAATGACAATAATTTGTTTTGACTGCACTACTTTTCCAGGCTGGTTTGTCCGTGCATCGAATTCGATTTGTGAATTGAAATTAAATCAAAATTACATATCAAAATCAACGCGTAGATAATGTTTGTCGGAATATTAGTCTTCCTTTTTGTAACCAAAAAACAAACAAACGAATAACAACAAAGTAACAAACAGTCTACATGAATGTGAATCTCATTGCGATGAGTAGAAAGCAAAAGCAAAAACTCAAAGAATGGAACTTGACAATATTTATTGTATTCATGTTGCATAGCAACAGTACTTTTCTATTTTGAAATACTTGTGTTTTTTGTTCATAACTGTTAGTTGTTTTCTCAGAGTTTTCGTCTGATTTGAGGAGCAAAATTCAAAAAAAGGAAAGCAGATGGTATGATAAAGCAATGTTATTTAGTAATATTTTTAGTTTGATAACAAGGCGTGCGGCGTCAATGTGAGAAAAAAAAACGATGGGAAATTTGTGCAAATTGAAAAAAAAAAGTTTAAAAAAATTCACAAAAATATATACAAAAAAATGTTTCTTAAAGATGTATGTAGAGTATATAACTTGTAAATATGCGTAAATGTTTCATAAAAAATAAGAAAAAACCAAAAAAATTGATGAGTTAACTAGACTCGATTGATATGCCAAAGGCAAACATTTGAAGTTCTGAAGTTCAAAAGGCGAGAACTAAAAACATGTCAAGCAAAATTGTTCATTGTGAGGATATATTACAGACTGGAAATGTGGAAATTGATGCATCACAATTCATGATAAAGGAGGAGTCTGGAGGAATCATTTTGTTGGCAATTACATAAACCATTTTATATCAAATCATTGTAAATTATAAGAGGACTAATTATTGGAGAACTGGTTTCTCTTTGTGAACAATAACTTAACACATTCACCACACAGCAATAAAAGAAATCTAAACACCTATGTTTGTTTTCTGTACTCTATCATTCTAAGTTTTTGGTATTTTTTGTTTATTTGAGAGTGGCTTTACCCCTTAATAAGCTGAGAAAAGTATACTGATTTTATTTCATCAAAAAATGAAATATCAAGGTCAATACGATAAACATGTTTACATCGCAATAATAAACACTCGTACACATCTCAAGTTCTCCTATCTCAAACAACAGCATAAAACACACACTGCTCTACTGCGTTTTGCCTGGTTTTGTCACAGTTTTACTCAGTTTGTTCATGAGAAACAAAGAACAAAACATTAAAATTAAAACGTAGTGCAACGCATGCGTCACTTTTATCTAAATTTAGCCGCCCATTGACCGTTGAGTTTCAAAGCATTGTACAAAACATTAAAAAACGAATCCACAACGTACGCAACGACAACAAAACCGGTTACGTTTGTTTAGTATTGTTTGTTGAAATGAACACGCCGCATTCAAAATAAACATTGCGAAACGTGTGCATCACTCGCTTTTGTTATATTAACTGCAATTAAATAGTTTAAACCGAACAATATAGTGATATCAGTGTAATATTATTAACTTTTGTTATAAATATAAGTGAAAAACTCTTATAAAAAATAATAAGCATTCAAAATGGTTGCGGGACGACTTGCGTTAGTAACAGGTTCGTATTATACATTTTTTACGCTGGATTTTTTACCAAATTTATTTTATAGGCGCTGCTTCCGGAATCGGTAAAGCAACATGTCGTTTGTTAGCACAGCAGGGAGCAACTTTAGTCGCGGCTGATAGGAATCCCGAAGGAATAGCGCAAGTTATTAAAGAATTAAACATGACCGCACATGGTGATCAAAAACACACCGGCATCTCGGTCGATGTTAGTGATGATGAATCAGTGCGCAATGCTCTGCTCAAAGTTTTAGAACATCACAATCAACCACCGTCGATTATAATCAATAATGCGGGCATTACGCGCGATAATTTTTTACTCGCGTTGTCAGAGACTGATTTCGATGATGTTTTGAATGTTAATTTGAAGGTGAATATTTAATATTCAAACTTTAATGAGTTTTGAAGTCATAAATTAGTTGTGTGAAGTATAATTTGTCATTTGTAGGGAACGTTTTTAGTAACACAAACATTTTGTAACTCGATTGTGAAACACGGCATTAAAACAGCGTCTGTCGTAAACCTAGCCAGTATAATTGGTAAATATGGTAATATTGGGCAAAGTAATTATGCAGCAAGCAAGGCTGGAGTTGAGGCACTAACGAAGACTACTGCCAAAGAGTTAGGAAAACAAGGAATTCGTTGTAATGCCGTTTTGCCTGGTTTTGTTGACACACCAATGACGAAAGCCGTGCCTGATAAGGTTAAAAATAAATTCATGCCTTTAATTCCTATGGGAAGATTTGCTTCACCTGAAGGTAAATATTTTGTTAACTGATTATTTTATATAATGCTTTTTTTAATAATGGTGTATTTACAGAAATTGCTGAAGTAATTGCATTCCTTGCTTCTGAAAAAAGTTCCTATGTTAATGGCGCTTCCATTGAAGTTACTGGAGGTTTTTAGGTTATGAATAAAAATCTACAAATCAGCCATTTTGATTTACGTTTTTTTGTGAACTTTAATACAAAATAAAATGTTGTGTTATAATGAATATTTTATTTTATTATTTTACGTTAATTAACATTTATTTCTTCTTTTTCTTCAATCGTTTAGCATCGCGAAGTGCTTTGTAATGCGTTTTCTGCTTTTCAACCATAACCTCATTATATTTTTTCTTGTTGTACTTAGTAAACTCTGCATCAGCTAACAATTCATCAACCAAAGTCCTCCTTCTTTCTTTTTTGGTTAACCTGTTGTTGTAATAATCAAGTGGTGAATCTTGTACTTTGCCAACTTGGAAATATTTTGGCAAAACTTTAAGATCATTCTTTTTGTAGAAATGTTTTGGATCTAAAACTGAACGCATTTGAAGAACTTGTAAATCTTTCTTTACTTCTTCAGTCAGTTCAGTGGCTGGCATGTTGAACCATTTGTTGCCTTTGGTTTTTTCACGTTCAAGCTTTCGTTGTAGTTTTAATTTTTTCTCACTCACAATTTGCGATGGAACAGATTCCTGTTTATCAAAATCAGGTTGAAGAACAATTGATTTTGATAAAACTTCTTGTAAATCTGATTTTTCTTTGTTTTTTGAAAGTATATCTAGTTTTATTTTAATATGATTCTTTTTCTTTTGATCTTTTATTTGTTTAGCTGTTTGGTTTTTTAATTCCATTGTTTCAAAGTCCATATTTTGGGAAAACTTTTCAAATGCTGACAATTTTTTGACTTCTTCAGGTTTTGGGGGATTTAGATTAAGTTTTTCTTGTAAGAATTGATCAAATATATTCTTAACAACTGCATCAACTGTAAATACATATTTACAAAAATAATATATGATTTCAATTTTGTTTATTGTTTATAAATTATTTAAATAATTACCTTTTGGTGCATTTTCTTGTACTAATGAATCACCTACATTATCTATAACAAATCCTAGCCCTGAACTTTCCATTTTTAAAGAATTTTTGTGTAAATACTGAAGGTAAAATAAACCAGACACACTTTTTATCCTTTTTATATATGGTAGAGAAACATGTGTGAAATGTGAGGTTATAACAGTCTGTTCTCGAGAAATCGGCTCACAGTGGGCTCACAGCGTGACAATGTGGTGACAATCATGACAATCTCCATCATCTCCATCTCCATGTCTTGTGTTCTCTGCGTTACTTTGTGTTTTACGTTGCATTTACCATGGTTAATTATTATTGCGTGCCGCATTGCACTAACAATAGTATCGATGCATTGTTTTCCTAGCAAAACTAGTGCTACTGAATTACATGTAAGTATTAATGTATTATCTGGTTACTATCTGATACCATTACTATAGATAAGTTCTAATTTATACATTCCAGCGCTTCAAAGCTTGGCTAACAGACATTAACAATATGAAATTGTTTGGCATTTCATATAAAATAGTTGTCAGCCACTATCAGTGTGCAGCCATCACTTTAGTGCTGATCAAATAATTGAAGTCAATGTCTGCAATGTATTAACCGTTAATGTTATTCCTAATAGGAATCTTGGTATGTAAAATAGTTTAATTATTGTGTAATGCATCAAGTTACAGCATAATTTATTGTAGCTGCACACATTGCTGTTCCTGAAGGAGAGTGCCAGCTCCATGGGTTGATCAATATTTAGTGATGGAAGCAAA
>JARJDS010040541.1:0-14515 GCA_030264155.1 Atheta pasadenae | reverse complement strand
GGTTTATCTTAAAACGACATTTTTTAAGTTGAAATACTCAATTTAATTTTGTCAGTTACTACTAACGAAAGATACATTAGTTATTTATTAAAACTTTAACTTTATTATTAAATTAATTAAATGCAATACTACTGCATCTTCTTAGATTGGTGGTTTTCATTGTGTATAATATCATTATACTGGTTATTAGTTATAACCAGTTGATATTAAATATACATAATATGTATAATAAAGATAGCAAAAGAATCATTTTCTCTGTGTTTTATTTTAGGAATAACAATGGTGGCAATGTCAGCCATATTGGACCCAGAAATGAAAATAAATCACCCATTTGTGTACGCCATTCGAGACCACGACAAACTAATTTTCATGGGAAAATTGGAAACAACAAAATAATTACTAAAATCTCACAAATTATTAACTAAAACTATTAATAACTGAAATTAATGTTTCTAAATGCGTCCATTTTTCTTTAATCTTTTTTTGTCGCTAATAATTTAATCGAATCTCTGAATTAAAAGTTATAACAATTAAATGCTTAAAAATATATATTATGAAAAACCTAATAATGATTTTTTTTATTTTGTAGATTATGAGATTGAAGAGCGAAGTGGTAGAGTAGACACACTTAGATTTAGGGCAAACCGTCAGATGATATTTATGATATTTGACTTTGAAAGAGCGCAAGTTTTATTTTTTGGGAAATTATCCAATGCTAACTAAATTTTTAATACTTTATGTAATTTTTTTTATAACAAAGCTTAAACACATTTATATATTTTTTTATTATTTTGTAAAATACTGTTAGTTATTTCATTTTTAACATTTTTATAATTTTTATGAAAGTTTTACTCATTGAATAAAACATGAAGTAAAAAGAAAAAATTGAATTTTGAATTTTGAAACGCAAACCTAATAACTGAGTGAATTTATCAACATTAAGGAATTTGTAAAGGTAGTGTGAAAACGTAGTTAGCGCAGTTTTCTTGTTTTGTTTTTGTTTGAAACCAATAAATAAGTTCTTTCTTAATAAAAACTTTATGCTAACTGTGGGCTTGTAGAGAATTATAATGGTAGAAAATATTAATAATTAGCTGCTTATGCTGTTTAATTATTTGCAGCTCGACTTATCTTAAAGAATAAATAACTAACGGATTTATAAACAAATACTCAAGTGAAACTAAAAATAAATATCATTTTTAGGCATAAATTTACAGTTCAGAGGAGCACCTTACAAGGAAGTAGTTTACGCCAACCATCAATTTATCTATATGATCAAATCACGTGGTTCAACACTATTTGCGGGAAAACTTTACAAAACTATGTAAAATATCCTTAACCACTAAAATTTCAATTCAATAAAGTGTTTGTTTAAAATATTTCATTAATATTTAAAACTTTATACAATTATTTAACAATGTTCTTTAACCTTACCCTAACAAAATATTAATTTGAGCCTTCAATAACCTTCTGTCTTCGAAATATATGGAAGGAAGGATAAATCAATTTTTGTGTGCAAATCTTATAAGATCTGTTTTTCACTAAATCTTTTCAAACCCTATTTTTTATTATCTTTTATAACCATATCGCATGCGCGTAGAATAGTTTAAAACATTTAGTAAATTTATTAAATATTGAATTTATCACTATTTATTTTGTTTTAGATATATCAATGAATAGAAGCGTAAAAATAAATCGAAAATATTACCCAAATCATGCATTTATATACATGATTAAAGTTGCAGATCAAATTATTTTTGTTGGAAAACTATCAAACCCTTAGTATTTTGTTTATTTCTTTACACTGTTAATAATTCGGAATCTAAATACTATTTATAACGTATTATATACTTAGTTTGCTGTTTAAAATGATGATTGCTTAGAATAGAATGTGTTTTTCTTTTATAAATTGTACCGCCCTCTACCGTCGAAAAAATAATTTTAATTACGGATGTGTTCATATTTTGTTAAGGCACTCGCAATATTTATGTGTTTTTTTATTGTTTAATAACTGCACGGCATGTGTTACTCTAAACGGCACTACACTTTCACTACATGTAAATTATAACCTCAAATTTATATGATATTTTTTTAGTTGTAACCGTAGTAAGGATAACATCAGTTAATATCCCAATTCGGCCAAAAGTTTTCAAAGCAGACCACCCAATGATTTTTATGATTACTATCAACAAAACTTTATCATTCTATGGGAAATTAGCAACAACACAACTCTCACAGCAGTGATTGGCTGAACCAGTCACACACATACACCTTAACCGGCATTTGTGTTTAAACTTTACACAGGCTGAGAAAAACAGTCGCCCAATAAAGAATTAATGAATGTTTAGTTTGTATAAAATTTTTACCTTATTTCCATGTTACCAACAAATTGACGCACTAAAGCACAAATCACTAAAATATGGACTGACGAAATCAAGTAACCGTACACCACTTACACGCGCACTATACCTTTAATGTTTTGTTATTCCGTTTAATACTTATAAGAATAATATAATAATTAATAATACTGACAGGCAACAATCAATTTATCACAATTTTGTTTATAAAATTTAACTAAACGAAACAAAACTGATACGCGAGCTGATAAGACTGGATAACACTAAATCCGAATTTGACAGCAGTGACATACCAACTGTAACTTCCAGTACTACCAACACACTATTTTATTGGACTAACATCTACTAATATTTAATTGTATAAAATAAATGTACTGTTTTGTGTTATGTATAATAAAATTACTTATTTTAGATTTTGTTTATTTATAGAACTAGTTTGAATAATAAATAATTTTAATTTTGGTACAATTTATGTTATTCCAGGCGGTTCCGTCATGATACGACCTGCACCACCACCGATACGTGTACAATTTATCGCGGATCATACTTTTGTGTATTATATAACTTGGAAGAATCAATTACCTTTGTTCGGTGGGAAATTAAGGAGAACATAAAAACCAAAACCTAACAACGAATCTTACACGGAAACACGGACACGAGGAATTAAAAAATGAGGTTAACTGGGGCTAGCACTTGTCAAAAATCTGCACCACAAACGTTGTTTATTTTATGTAGACAACCAAACGCACGCACGCTCAATATGTTTTCTTTGTTTTAATAAAAATAAATGATTTAAATAATTAAATTTATGTTGTGAAAATTACTTAATCTTAAATTCATGAAGACTTCATACTAACAAATAAAAAAACTAAAATGACAGAAACATACATGACAATATATGCAACTTATTATGCACAATGCTTTATTAATCTTTGTTTTAATCAATTTATTCTTCATCATTCTTTACAGATTGCTTTTTATTTCTTTATATTTGCTTTAATTACTTTGAAATATATACGCCAATATACGCATTATCTTTGAAACGTGTTTATTTAACCGTTTAATTGCCTAACCTTGTAATTATAGCAAACACGCAAATATCAATTACTAAAATTAAGTAAGTACTTGAATTAATGTAAGTATCTATCAGAGGTATCTATACAATTAAAACTAATGAGTTGAACCACAAGTAGATAAAAATATTTTGGTGCTTACGTTATTTATTTAGAAGTAAAACACTTAAAATTGTTTAAACTGATAAGTAATAATTGGTAATAATACTCACATACACTTAAATTAATACCAGTTAATACAGCACCAACAATTTAAAACCACTTAACCAGCTTAAATATCCAGTTAACTGAACTTAAAATAATCTAAATTGGTTAGAGTTTGATATGGTATGTGTAGTTGGTTGCATAACGTTGGTAACGAACATAACGCTGCACCACACACAAAATCATTTTTTAAATTTAAAATATAACTTAGAATAATATATAGCTTGTAACAACGAAAACAACACGATTTTTGCAATTACTATGCGATTTTGTTTCTTCTATCTTTAATTCTGTCTGTACTTTAGGACAAAATGCCAAAATCAAAACATAAAGCTGTCTAACGCATAGCAATTGTTAGGTTATGTTAGTAATTGTAATTAAATTCAATTCAATTATTTTCAGTCCATACAACACGTCGAATGGCATTAAAACTGGCGTTTATGGCCAATCATCCCTTCATGTACCACATTCAACTCAACAATTACAAGAATATCCAAAAATCTAAAACCAGAAAACCTAAAACTCCCAAAAGCAACATATTATTTTCAGGAAAACTTACAACCACCAAAAATAAGTAATACATATATTTTATTTTTATTGTAATATAGCACACACACGTTAAGCTAACTTTTTCCAAATGTTTTTTTGGTTTCCAATCATAAATATTTCAACACAACTCGCCAATAAAAGCATTTTTGAAAGTGTAAATGCACAATTTCGTATATAAAAAGTTTTAAATACTGAATAGGCAAACAAACCTACTAGCACACCATAATCAACAAGATCAACAAAACAATACATAAATTACAATCTAATAAATTCAACAAGTATATAATCTGTGTTAATAATAATTCATTATCATCCCAAAAAAATCAAAAAGATTCAGGATGCATTGCAAACCAGTAATTTTTAACCAGTAAGTACAAATACCTCCCTCTCCCCTCCAATTTTGTGATTTCCAGTGTTTAGCATCGACTAAAACTACTTCTATACAGGTATAAAAATAAATTTCCTTCCCCGGACGATACAACATCATTCTCGGAGTTGCAAATACAATATAAGATTTAAGTATGAAACATAACAATAACAAATTCGTTTTTATTAGTGACCCGCAAGTTTTGTGAGGGCTGGCGGGATGTCTTCGGTTGTTTTCGATACAGGATTGTAGCCCAGAAGTTCCGGACATGGGATTTCACCCGATTGGATGCCTTTGATGGTTTTTAACAAATCGTAGTTGATTGTATCCGTTACATGTGAATCTTTTCTGTAATTTTTAAGAAAAACATTGAGGTTAAACTAAATATTTATGTGTATAAAAAATAAAAGATTATTACTTGTAATCCCCATGATTGGTAACAAAATTCCTGATCCATGTAGCTGTTGTCAAAATTTCTCCTGATGCACGACGCGAAATAAACTTCAAATAACGCTGAATTGTGCAATGTGTGTCTGCATCCACGTCCATTCCACTCAAATAATTATTAATCAATGGGATTAAACCAGGAAATTCTCCATTCTAAAGTAAAATATTAAAAGTTATGCAACCAAATATACACGAAAGTATAAAATACTAAATACCTAACATAGCAATATAGATTTTTTTCAATTTTGTAATTACCTTGCCGTTAATAATTTCGTTAATAGTCATCGATGTATACACGTCTGTTGGAGCACTGCTGGCTGCTGCAGCTTGTTCCGGTTCGTTTGTTTGTGTCGCCGTGGTTTGCATTGAAACATCTTTGCGGAACCAAAAATGTTCGGTAAGTACTGCGTTGCGTTTTTGAGCGTTTTTCATATTGTCATCTACTTTACTAATCGGTATTAGAAAGTTTAACTTGAAGGAAAGAATCACGCGTGTTACCAGAACAACGAAACAAACAATTGCGGCGTTCTCAAAGTCAGTGATTTGAATTTCGCAGGGACGAAACTCCACGCGCCATCCAATGGTTGAGTTTGGTGGTGGTGGTTTAAAACGTAGAGTTTGCCAATTCGTTGATTGAATATTCTATAATTAACACAAAGAAATTATGAACTACAATCACTAAAAACCAAAAAGGAACTATAAGCAAGTTTGTTTACTTTTAGTGACTTTTATAGTAACTTTCTAGTTACTGCTAGGGATTTTAAGTTTCTAACCAAAAACAAATGAATATTAAAAATAAAAACTTAAAACTGTACCTCAAAATGATCTGTATCCTTCTCATCGTCCTGATGAACTTTTTCACTAAACAACGAAATCGAATCACGAATAAAAAGATGTGCGACGTGTTGCGCTAACAAATGATCAATGTCATGATCTCGTAACTTTTTGTACACGCTTTTGTCGTAAACCAGTGGCACGTCGTTAAACTTTTCACCTTCAGGCGACAGGTAAGAATCAATCGAATCGAAACGCGACTTATCGATTTTAAACTTATTTGTTTGTAACGGTTTCACTCCGCGTTCCTCCTCAGTACGATCGTCCACCGAACTCGCAATAATATTCCATCGACAATCAATATCAGCGACAAAACCACGATGGAGCGGCGAAGCAGCCGTTAACGCCAACATTATCGGCGCTAGCGGCGTCAATTGATCGTACAAAGTCCTCGCCTCGTTGATATTACATGCCTGGAAAGTTAACTGAAGACAACAACAACCCATGCCAAAACCCATGGCGTCCATGTAAATATGATCCGGACGCGCTGCTTTGTCCTTCGCATGCGAATCATCGATCGGAATCGGCGTGTGCTGATCGCGGTAAACTGTAAGAAACATAAATATTTAATAAAACAATTCGAGGTCAAATAGATTATAATTACTTGGGATGTTTATGGCGACCTTTGCGCCTCGGCGTTCGCGAATATTGCGTGATAAAGTAGCGAAACGCGGATGCCCTGGAAATATAGCGCCGTCAGGAAAGAATAACGAACGTGTTGCTCCCGATTGTGGAGTGGGTTTTACAATAGGGTGTGAAAAATTAGCACAGCCAAGTCTGAAATGCAGAAACAAATTGATTTTAAAAAATTTGAAAATTAAAAAAGTATGCAACCCAACATACCTTGGAAAACTTGTTATGCTAAGAATAGCTTCACCCTGATTCAATAATTCTTCAACTTCTTCTCTTCTATAACGCATATTAGCTTCAACAATGTTAAAGTGAGCTAACATACCACCATAAGGTTGTCCTGGTGTACCTTCAACCATATAAGCTCCATATTCAGGCCTCCACAAAGACTTAACCCCATCAGGATCTGCCTCTTCTTTCTTTTGAAGTGTTGTTAAAATCTCATCTGCCCTCAAACACACTTTAGCCGTGCGTTCTTCATCGTTAAACGTAACCAAAATGTATTCAATCTCGTCGCCCCATTTCAACACATCGCCTTGTCTGTCTTTCAGACGTTTATACAAATTAATAAACTGAATAATACCGTGCTCACGAACGTGTTGCGATAATTTTTGTGTTTCTTCCCATGTCATGGGTTGTCCCACAGATAGTAAACCCATTTTCAAAGCTCACAACCAACGATAACTCACAAAAATTCACTAAAATCCGTTATTGTATTACAATTGTATTACAATACAAACATTTGTCACTTGAAGGTTAGATTTTTCGACCTGAATGAAAATCGTTATATCCAACGAATTTTCTCGAAAAATTACACAATATTACCACAATAATCGCACTGCACGATTAGCAATCTTAAAATTTAGTTGTGCTGTTCGTTTATTAAGTTTTTTATACTTGAAATGATTAATTATTGTCGGTCTATCGGCGTGATTCGCGCAAGGTTGTCGAACGCGACTGTGAATCTGACGCGATGTTTCGTGTTATTTAAGTACTCGTAGGACCGCGTACGCTACCTGATACGATAAAAGCAGTAATTAGAATGAAAAAAAAATATCATTTACGTGTTTAAACAAATAGATTTGCGGTTCGTTATGTTTTTAACTTGATGCTTAAATGTGAGCGCGGCAACAGTGCGCCACAACACGCTCTTTTCCGACAAGTTATTCAGATTACATCATGACTAATTTATGCAGTTTTTAAACAATTTAGTCCTTGAACATACTTATTATATCTATATGTTCTAGCTTTATTACTCAGCATATTATTATTCTCGAATTTCATGCTTTTGCATTATCACTCTCAAATTTTCGATATGTGTACATATGTACATGCTGAGTACATGTGTATCTAAGCTTATCTAGGAATAATAGTAAATATTCATGATTAATTTACATTAGAATATTGATAAAATTTCATTCATATACAGCCCAATCCTTCGTCGTTACGTTATTATATAATAACTAGGACTATTATGGAATTGTTGTGGTAGAATTTTTAAATGAATTCGTGGCAATCAGGCAGTGGCGGCGTATCGATGATTGTGATTGGTCGGCATGGGTCGAAACGTCAAAATGTCAAAACCACAAACATGTCAAAAACACATGATTGTGATTGTGTCACTCAATTAATAAAGTAAATAAAAACAGTGCAGATTAAATAAAAATAATCAGTTTGTTTATTTAGTTTGTAACTTAAAATTAGCAATGTTTTTAAATGATTCAAGATAAACGCAATGTCACTGCCAGACTATTGGTAACTGCTGGGCGTTTGCTTGTATCACTTGCGATTGCACATTAGGCGATTGTTATTCAATTTAATTGAAAAATGACTCACAAATCAGTGTAACAACAGCTAGAATGCAGGTTACAACATCGAAATAACTACGTTAGTGCGTTGTATATTAAATTATGTCGCAGAATCAAGAGTTTATTAACGAGAACAACACAAAACATCAACAGTTGCTTCGAGATTTAAAAAGTACGGTCGAAGGTTTACTTAACAGTCAAGCAACTTATTTGTGGAATATTTATGGGGGCCTTAATAGACTACACGTAGATTTAGAAAAGATTTTTAAGCATGGATGTCGTGGAACGGAAGATAATGTAAGTGTCATAGATTTTTATTTGAAAACATTTGAAACATTTTCAAATATTTTAGAGTTGGGATTATTGGTCATTCATTCAAGGCTTGGAATGGCTCCAACCAGATGTTATGAATGCATCATTTAGTATAGAATCTGAATGCAAAAATAATTTACCAATGCATGTTAAAAATGACAGAGCTTCCATATGGTTATATCGTAATATTGAAAATCATTCACTATCTCAAAAATTATCTTGGTTATTATCAGATAGAAATCATGTGCAACAATGTTACACAGAACAAGCATTCTTAATGCAACCAGAATATTCTGAAGCAACTTTGTATTGCTTAAAAGCGATTGAATTAAACAAACCAAGTCTTATATCTGAAATAAAACCTAAATTATATGTTGCCAAACATAGCACTTATCAAAAAGTACATAGACGGTGTTCATCATTTCCAGATGCACATTTGAAACACTTTAAAGACAAAAAAACTTTGAGTCAACCTGTGTTTCATGCTTTAAAAGAAACAAAAGAAGTTAAAATGTTTGATAACAAAGTTAAGCACATAACCAAACTCAGAACTTGGAATAGTATGCCGAATCTCGTGAATGATTGTAAAAAAATTCGAAATCGATCTAACACAACACATACAAGTCCTGTTACTGTACAGGGTGTTAAAGTAAAAAATCTAAAACCAGAAAAATCTGAAATTGATGCGACAAACAAGAAAACAAAACATGTATTAATAGATTGTAATATAGTCGAACACACTCCTCCCGAACCTTCGTTTGTTGCCAGTTCCATACAATCTTCATCACATTCTAAAACTAGTTTAGGACAATCTGTGACTAGTCAGACAAGTTCTTATGGGTCTTCCGTACCGGAATTTAATTTTCTCGCAACAATTTCGGGAATTTCTGGTGAAAAAGACTTTAAAAAGCTTCCAAAGAAAACTTTTATTGAGGATGGTGGGTCTAGTGTGATGCCAATGGCGACTGGATATTTCCCAAAACCTACACAAGGACAATCGTTGACATCTTTTTTAATTTCAAGTCAACAATCGCGTGGTAACGCAGAGTTAGATAGAGAAAACGCACATTTTAGTATTTGCGAAGCGGTAATTGCTGCGTTCGAACAGATTAAATCGACAAAAACTTTGAAATTAACTGATGAACAACAAGATGATAGTGATGAGGAAATTAATCATTTGAAACAGCGTATTAGAATGAGGCGGAAACAGAAAATTGAAGACAAACAACGCAGATTATGGGCAAATTCTTTAAGTGATGAAAAAACAGACAGTAAGTTATACATAACCTTAAAAAAATAAATTAACATACCTAACCAAATATGTATTAATTGGATTATAGCAACGACAGTTAGTCCTGCTTCAATGTCTTCGTCTGAAACGTTCTCAGCTAGTATATCCTCAGAAGACGATGAAGAAATTGAAGTGGATGAAAGCTCGAATTTACAAGACAACACCGAATTGTCAATGTCAATGGCGTCGTTATACTCAGACGCTGATATTATGAAAAGGTTCCATGAGCCTAGAGGTGTCCCAGATGGCGCTTCTGATGTTTTATCTGCTGAAGGTGTTGCGTTGTCACTTATTAGTAAATTTAGTGAAAAACAATTGCCAAGGTTTGTAACTTTTTACAAACAAAATCTATGCAACCCACATTACATACAGTGATTTTTTGTTATGTTTAGAGCATCAGATTTAGAATGGTTAATATCAGAAGAAGAAGTACCTCAAGCATTACTTCCTTTGCCCAAAAGTTGGCCTGTACCACTTCGAGGTACTACTGATTGGGCGCCTCCTAGACCTCAGATTATTTTTACAATGCATCCAATGCCTTGGTAAGTTTTAATTTAAAAAAATTAAAATTATTAGCTAAAATTATAAAACTGATGAAATTATTTATTTTAAGTCGTAAAACGATTATGGAGAAACAAAACTATCGATGTGCGGGTTGCGGAACACGCGTCGCAACAAAATATGCAGCGAAATTTCGTTACTGTAATTATTTGGGGCGATATTTTTGTACTGGGTGCCATACAAATCAAGTTTCCATTATTCCTGCTCGGATTATTCACCAATGGAGTTTTACAAGGTTTGTCAACTTAAAAACTTAAAATTTAATCATTAATCAGTGATGAAACATTACCAAGAAATTTTAGGTTATACTTGTGTGAGTGAATATATCTTTTTTGTTACAGATTTGCAGTATCGTCGTTTTCCTATCGTTTAATTGAACAAATGCATACGGATCCGCTGTTTAGAGTTTTCCAATTAAATCCAAAGATTGGTAAATTATCACGCAACATGCAAGTGTGCAAGAAATATAGGTTAGGTTTAATGTACCTGAAGGATTATATTTTGACATGTCGTCTTGCAGAAAAGTAATTATTAATTTTTTTGTTATTATTATTAAGTTTTTAACAAACATGTAACTTATTTATTGTTAAATTAGTATTCAAGACTTGATACGAAGCGAAGAATCTTATCTGTCAAGCGATCCTGATATTTATTCGTTAGAAGATTTGATTATGATAAGAACCGGCGAGTTAAAGAATAAATTAAAATACATCGTAGAGATTTGTTGTCGACATACCAGCGAATGTGAGGTAAATATTTTAAGTGGATAATAAGGGTATAGTGATTAAAAATTCGAATTAACATTAAAACAGAAAGCAGTTTTTTGGTGACAATATATTTATTAAAATTATTTGTTTTAGTTATGTACAGCAAGAGGATTTATTTGTGAAACATGCAAATCCACAGAAGTGTTATTTCCATGGCAAATGAAAATCGTATCGAGGTGCAAACAATGCGGCAGTTGTTTCCATACAAAGTGCTGGAACAAAGTCGATGCACCGTGTTCGCGCTGTTGTCGCAGGATTAAAAGCTAGTAAGTAATCGAGTTAACAAAGTTCCTTAAATCAATTTAAAAAAATGAATAAAATATAAATCGAATACTATTTTTTTATATAGTGTCTAATACTCTGCATAAATATATATATCTACTAAATTATTAAAATTTAATGTCCATGTTACTCAATTTATTATTAACTAATTTATTAAATTTACCGAAATGCGTTTATTTGTGTATCAAAAATACTAATTACAAAACTAATTATTTAAAAATATTATCTTTCTATACCGAGATAGAAAAATAATTATATTTTACTACCACATTTGGTCCCATTCTTAAGATCCTTTTGGAGTAACTGTATAGATACCACTCACAAGATTTAAATCTCAATCAATTTTCGCCACAACTGTCGTAATTGGCAAATAACAAGAACCGTATGTGCTTAATAAGCGTAAACAATAAACCCACAAATTAATTAAAAAATCAATTAAATTATTAATCATGGCTTATTCAGTCAGTCATTACTATTATCTCAATAAATATAACTGGATACGAGACACTGGATATACGTTTCGTTTTTGTTGCGTAGTTCAGACTTTTAGACTCAATATTTAAAAAAATCAATCAATAGTGTAATATCATTACATTTCATTACAAACATATCTTAATAACTTCACATCACTACAAGTCCTTATCAAGTCCTTGTGTCAATACATTTTGTTTTGTTTTCTTTTTTTTAACATTTTACTCAATGCGCTACTAGTAAAGAACGCGAGTATACATTAGCGCTACACTCGTTCGCGGTTCGTAATTAAATATTAATTGTATTTAAAAGGGTAAAAATAAGGACTAAAAGACATTACATAATTGCGCAGTCACGCTCTCCCTTTATACAAGAGACTTAGTGCAGGCGCATATTTTAGACGTTGAGCACGTAGGGTCAATCGACACATAAAATTACAACATTTCTAAACAAGAAAAAAGTACATAAAAGTGGATAAAGATTGTGATAATGAGGCAAAAATGGCCGCCCAATCCTTTTGCTCCTTCTCTCATGCTGTGAAGTCTTCGTTATTCATTAACGGCGTTTTTGCCACTTCGAAGAAGATTTTATGAGAGTATTTGTTTCTCACCGTCATCAATGCGTCCTTGGGTTTGCGGTGAAGATTCAGGTTTAAGATGTGAACCGTACCCATGATATCGTCTAATTTGTAACCTAACAGACACAAGACAAAAAAAACAATTGAATTTATTTATTGGTCAAAAAGGTTTTTTCTTGATAATTACCTGTGTAAAATTCCAACGTTTTTGTGTATCCACTAACACCTTTCATTTGCAGCGCCATATATAATGCGGCGGCGGCCATTTTGGAGTCACTAATGTTAATTGTGGCGTAATCCATGAGTGAATATTCAAGGATAAAACGTGCCAACGTTAAAATAGGCATGGTCAACTTAGCAGCCTGTGAATTAAAAAAATGTTTTTAGTTAAAAAAAAGTTAGGGATGAAAAATGATGGTAGTAAAACTTACCCTGGCATAACGCCTCAAAAATCTGTAGCTAAGTGGAATACCCAAATCAAAGTTAACCACCTTCATTAGGTTAATCTCCATGCGCAAAAGCTCCTTACGGGTGTACGCACCATCGCAAATATACAAAAAGTCATCCACCAATGGCGGAATGCGTTCGTCGTACTTGCTGGCAATAAACATGGCAGCAGCGCCAACAAGTTGCAAAATTTCCTTATTAACCGTAACCTTGCTCAAATACAAATCAACCAACTTAACCCCCAAATAAAGGGTTTCATGGTTCAATTCAAAACTTTCCTGGATTTCAACCATCCAGTCAATGAGCAAGGACCGCATCCATCTTGTCAAGTGCGTTTGACGCTCCATGTAGTCATCAGGCAAGAACATTGGCTACACAAAAACAGAAATATAAATCCAAATTTTGCCCCAAATTGATTGTTAAAACAATTGTACAAACCTCTCTTGTCTTGAGGTAATTAAAAATATCCATTGCATAGTGTGAAATTTGGAAAACATCATCCCAGTTTTCCTTGTCAAAATCATTCACACCCTCTGGCACCTCATGATTCCCAAGATTCAACTGCGCCTCCATCTGGTGCGCAACCATAGTGATCGACATCTTATCACGTACATCATTTGATCCATTACTAGCCTTTCGTCCCATGCTGCTTCGCGAAGAACAGTTACTACTTAACAAATCATTAAAACATCTTTAAACCAAATAATAACAAACAACTTACATATCTTCCAACGCAGAGGAATATAAAGAATCGTCAGTCTTTTCGAACTCATTGCTAAGTCTCGTCTTCACTTTGTTGGCTGTGATTTCCTTCAAAACTTCCTTAGGTTTCTGCGCGGTTTGGTTGGGTAACGTCGGCACTGCTTTGGACGTTTGTCGAGTTTGCACTTTGTGTGCTGGTGCAGGAGGCGGCGCAATATTTTCGTTCTGCTTTGGCTTGGCGACAGTCTTCAGCGAAGGCAACACCTTGGATTGCACGGTCACTTTCTTTAACATTGGTTTTTGAATTTGCTTCGATTTGTCATCGATGGTCTTGAGTTTGTTCACCGCGTTGGTCACATCGCCGAAAGCTGACCGCTTAGCAGCTGATTGTTTACTCGGTGAAGCATCAGCCTTTCGCTTGCCTTTCAATAGCATTGTATTGCTGTTGGCCGTTGTCTTGCTACGTGTGGAAATTCTCGACGATGGAATCATGGGGATGACGGGTCGAATGGCCTTCGTGGGAGCCATTTTGTTATCGCTTTGCTTATATTTTTATTCTTATTTTTTATCTATACAGAATAATTATTGGTATAAATTAATAAATTTTTATTGGCGCTTAAAAAAATGCGACAATAATTTCTTAACGCTTAAAATATGCGTAAAATTGATTCAATATTTGTACAAACACCACCAACACGGCACTAAAAGGTATATAACAAGGCATTTGTTTATTTGCCTGTTAACTAAATGTCAAAAAAGCAAAGGTAATTGATTTTAATTTATAATGCGAAACAAATCAAAATGGTCGTCGATGTTTATCACGAAAACAATTGAAG
>JARJDS010040539.1:0-97632 GCA_030264155.1 Atheta pasadenae | reverse complement strand
TTCTACTTGTTACAAGTAGAAATTGGTAGTAATGTAATAACTAGTAATAACAAATAATATTTTATGGCTATGTGGGATTTTCTTTTACATTCTTTTGTGAAGTGCGACAGTTTACAATCAATCGCAAAATAGCAACTCTTTAACTATAATTTAAAAATTAGAACGAGAGAATTGAATAATATGGTGAGAAGATACGAGCAATTTTCTTCAGCAAAAATCGACAAAATCATAAAATTGACGAACTTTGAAAGCCAAAATAAAATACGTCGGGGATGTTTTGTGTCTTAAATTTGGCCATACGTTGAAAAGCAACTCTTTAGCTATAATTGAAAAATTAGAACGTTTGAATTGGATAATATGGTGAGGAGACACAAGCAATTTTTCATAACGTAATCTCAAAAAATCAAAAAATTGCTCAACTTTGAAGGCCAAAATAAAATACTTCGGGGATGTTTTGTTGATTAAAGATGTATATCGCACACATAACATAAAATTCATAAAAACGAAGGTATAATAAAATTTCTGTCATAGGGCGGCATTTTCTTCAGTGCCCCAGGGGGGTACAAATCTTAATCCGGCCCTGCTCATAACAAATGTTTATAAATAAACAAAAATGTTATTACAACTATAATAACTTAAATGCACCATAAGTGACCAAATATAATTGATTACATTAAATTCCACACATAATAAATGCTCATTTGTCTAAGAAGTGTATTGATTAGAACAAAAAAGAAGTAAACAACAAAAAGTGAGTTTATTTTATTATTTAGCCATATATATTGTGCCCAATTGCATGTATTATCATATATAAACTATACGTGTGTGTAAAATGTAAGTATATCTGTTTAAAGTCAAACGCTGTGGTCAAACGTGTAGAAGTGAGTGTGTTATACATCGTTTCTTTCAACATTTACGCAATTTATTTATTGCTTTTCACAAAATCGTATATTTTGTTTTCGGTATAGTAAATCAATTTTATTTCTCATTGGACTTGTTTAATATTTGAATGTTTCTGAACACCACAAATGGATATTATTGTTATAGATTTCATTCTTAGAATTTAACAATTCGAATGGACAAGTACAAGATGTAGCGAATAATATTCGTCGACACTTATTGTCGTCTAAGTAAACTACTTAAAGTTTACATGCATTTACTGATTTTAATAACAACCACACGATTCACGTCTTTCGAATTTTGATATTTTTATTATACAAAAGTTAGAAACCCTGTAGCAGTTACAGTAATAGTAATAAGCTATGTCCTAGATACGATTTTTGTAGATATAATTTTATTCGGTTTTGTTTTGATATTTTTTAAAATTATTCTCGCTCGTATTTTAACTGTACACACCCTCAGTACATAATTCCTAAGCTAACAGTACAATTAAGCTATTTACACCGACTATTTTTTTATTTATAGATCAGATCTATGTTCTTACTAACATATATGATGACTAAACATTTGACTATTTCCATAAACATGTAAAATTATCATATTTTTTGATAAGATAATTTATGTTTACACATTAATTTTGTTTGTAAATCAAGATTACAACGACATAAAAAAATTTCGAATACTAAATGTATAGCAATGATTTCTTAAACAATATTTAGGTTAAGTGACAAATAATTTAAATTAAGGTTAGGTTTGTTGGTTGAAAATATTTAAATTTGTTGAATTAATTTGTCCACAGTGTTTAATCTTGATTTACCTCTAAACATTTTTACTTTTGTTTTGTTTCAGTTCATTTCGTTCTTTTGTTAACTTTTATCCGTTATAAATCACATCATTATTACATAACCAAATTTGTGCACTAGAATGCCACACCACAACCCACTCTTACTTCCATTTCGCACTTTGCACGATTCCAGTCAAGATAAAATAAGTTTTAGATCGTTAGTAACAACCTACATAATTTACTTAATTTATAATAAATTATGTCATTCTCAAGTTCTCAATTGGTTGGGTTTTTAATTTGTTCAATTGTATGATAAGGCATCATTTTGGTTCAATGGTGCGGCATCCAAAATTGGAATAAATATTTACATTTTCATGTAATTTTCAATATTACAATAAATAATTTCATAGTTTAGCGATATGTATGAAATATTAAGTACATCTTTGACTCCCTCAACTTCAACTTCACTCTGACCACAAATAGTTAGCACGCAATGTCTCTTTGACACACAAAATCACGTTTCTGGACTCCATTCATTCACTTAAACGTTAATGTTACTTAGATACTAATAATATCTATATCTTAGGTTTCTTCTTGTATATTAAATTCTTTAAATATATACACTTTGTGTATATTGTATTCCAGAGATGTTTAAACATCCCCTCGTTCGATGGCAAGATTCAGATCTAAAACAAGTCGGCCCAGCACCTCCCGATATTGAGAATTCGGAGCAAAAACAGCGTCTAAGAATTGTTCGTTAGCGAAAAAATCAAAGACGCTGTCAATTCGCGCTAGTGACTTGTCGGTGAGGTGCTTGGAGACGATGCCCGTTAGACAAGCGTGGGATTCCTTTAGTGCCTTCATTAGGTAATTGCAATCGTAGCTGTATTCCACCTCGTAGAAGCTGACGATGGTCATTCCAGCATTCCGGAACTTGTGTTTGAATTGTTCAGCTTGATTTAGTTCTTCTTTATTAAAGAGTCCATTGCGTTGTATTACAGCGAGTTTGATCACAACTTTGATGATGTTTTTAACGAGTTTCTCTGCTTCTTTTTTGTTATTTGACTAAAAAAACACACAAACCCATGAGTCTCATTATAAACTCTTAAAACAAAAAACACTTACATATTGTTTCGCCAACCGGTATAAATTGTCCAATAAAGTAGCGGTGTTGTCATCAATAAATGCCTTGGCCACGTTTCTGGTGGCCATGCGCGACAAGATCTTCTTCTGGGCGCGAAGCCCAATATCGCGCGCCTTGAACGCGTTCTCGCTCATAACTAAAAAGCACAATTAAAAACCACTGTTAATCACTAAAGCCAGGCAAGGACTAAATTCCACACAAGTTATTTATGAACTAATCGTAGGTAAATACTCATATTAATTACTTGGTTTCTTATCGCGTCCCCACATACCGTCAACTTCTTTGAATTGATAATAATAACAATTCGCGTTAAACAATCGTTTCAAACAATTGCAGAATGGAACAACAAGCGCAATAAATGGCAATTGTTTTATTGATTATTGTATTAAATACGAATTATAACCGATTTGAATGTTTAGTGTACGAAGTGAACAGTTCGTATGAAATCAACACAATAATACGCTGAGAATTATTGTTTTTTGAATGAGTAATGAGTATTTTACAAACGCGTGAGTAATCGTTATCGATGAGTAGAGACACGTTGGTAGTCACTCGACGTGAGTTACAGGTAAAAATGTAAAACAAGGTGAGATATACAAGGTTTAAAAGCGTGTGCTGTGATAAGATAAGCTTATAATGTTCCTTTAAATGTTTATAACACTTTAAACATTGTGTGTTGTTTTGTAAATAAATATGTCAGTTAAAGAAACATAAAATTTTGTTTGGCACGTGTGAGGTTAGGATTTAAAGATTGTTAGCAAGGTTACGATGTATATTCACCAAAAATAATGAAATAAACAAAAATTATAAATAATAAAATTAAATAAATAAAAAATAAACATACCTGGATCCAACATTCCAGAGAAAATTTGAATTAATAAATAAAAATAAATATAATTCAAATAAATTTGATTTGATAGTGCAAGCGAAATCCTGGAAAATTGCGTCCTAATTCCTAATAAAAATAAAAAATGATATAAAAGCAGTGATTTTATGAGTAAATAAATATTTGTTTAATAATATGTACATTTTCAGGGTTGTAATCATTCTTCAAATACTTACACAAACATGAGTTGCACTCGTTGACAATGCATTGATAAATCACCCAGCTTTCCAATTCGACGATAGTGCTCATGTTTGGTTATGTTTTACGTCAATCAAGTGATTCTAGTAGTGAAGAATTGCAATATTCTGTTTCCAGGTTTTGCTTGGTTTAATTCCTAACTGTTTCTGACAGTGAGTTCGATTCAATACCCAAGAAATTTCCTTTGTGTCTTTGAGTTTTCTGCACGTGTTGATTAATATCGCCGGCGGGTTTTGCGTGTTGCAAAACAGCTAGTCGTTTGTTTTTCAATTCAATTGTTTTGTGATGCAGATTCTGGAACAATCAAACAATGATGCGAAGTTGTTGTAATGCGGTATTGTAAGTATATAGGCTAGGGAGGTGTAGGTTGTAGACATTGGCAGACATGTTCTCAACAAAGTGAAGTACTCATAGACATAAGTCACTTACGCGTATTATAAATTATGATCATGACAATGTGTACATGTGAGGATGCAAGTATTTACAATGTAGTCGTTTTCAATTGCATAGAGAATCATAGAGAAATCTTTTCAATGTTCAAGGATGTTATACTGTTAGAAGTATAAAGCGATATTTAATTTAAAATTGTTTTGATGTGTTTTTTTTTAAAGTGTTTTTGAATTTCTAAAAGATACTGTTATATTCCAGGAAATATGTGATTTGACAGATGCATAACCGCATGAATCGCGTGGGGGAAACCACGTCATAACCTTAAAACCTCATAACATTTATCTATATAGAACAAATACACAAAAAACAGAATATATTCGTTATTTAGTCTTGAAATTATCATTTTTAAATTTCTTTACAATAAAAATCTAATGTACCAGCAACATATTGTCAATACAGCATTAAACTAGTCCAATATGACGTCATAGAAAGTTTGAGGTTATCATCGTGGTTGAAGAACAACAGAATAATCACTACAACGTGCTCCACGAATTCCTTTGAGGCGCTGATGTCGTCAACAAGTTTCAACGCTTTCTAAACACAATTCTAACCTGATTATACTGACCTATATGTGAGAAACAAAGTTTTCCATTAAAGAGTTTCTAACCTAAAAATTAACCTAACATCAAATGGCCACTACAGGAAACTTCTTATAAACCAATATAAAATAAAAATAACAAGAACAATTTAGAACTAGGCCAAAGAAATATCTGAGAAAAGAGATATGATACTTAGAGATATGATTATCTCTTCACGCAACACCACAACTTTAAATTTTCGACGAATTCTAATAGTATTTCCCCGAATATATAATAATCACTTTCTATAGCTATAAGTAAACTAATAGACAAAATAATGGAAAGTATTTTTTACTGTATCATTGCATTTAATGATGAATGTTTAATGACAAACTATGGATCATGTGAATCACTTACTCTTGATTATAATAATTTATCGGTTAGTTCGATAAAATGACAACAAATGTGTGAATGTTGACGTCAATTACATCGTCATTGCTTATGTTGTTGCTTCACATCGTACTTCGTGTATATTAACTCATTAAACATTCAGGAAATGTTTAATTACTAGACTTCGATAGAATTTATTATAAAATTACTAGCTATAAATATAAGAACAATTGGCTTTACCCTCCCCAATGATTAGATATTACCTATATTTGAATATATTTATTAAAAATCTATAAATACGTAAATGGTTTCAAAAATTTTAATCCAGTTTATGTTTGATTGTATCTATTTTTTCTCATTATAAATAAATTATTTCTGTCAATTGTGAGTTTATAATGGTCAAAACTTATTGTGCTCGGTTAACATTTTGTAAATGGTCGCGCAAGGTCCAAAAAGACATCATGTAAGTTTGATGGTCACTTATTATGTATGATGTCGCCGCCGTTGTAAGTACATAGCATACACACAAACCTACACGGGAAATGACATTGCAAGCGAGCGCGTTCGTGACGGGTCGGGGTCTGCTCCGCACGCGAATCGATACCTGCCGTTCGCCGCCGCTTGCCGCCGTCTCCACCCTACTACAACGTAACGATAACAACCACCCGTGAAACCGGCGACCGTCATAAACATTGTTACACGACGTCCTCGCTATCCGAAAACGTGACCGAGTCGCGAGTCGCAAGTCGCAATCCAAAAAGCCAAACCCTTTACACCGCCGAGGAGAAGGGGTGGAGTTATAGAAGAAAGTTTACACAAAGTTCACGCTAAACTTTACAAATAGGATTATAGAAGAATAGTAAAATAGTATAAATCCAGCAGAATAAAAAAAAAATAATAATAAAATTGTAACAAGACAAACTAATTTTTTCGTTTTTTAAAATATTTTCTGTTTGATTAATTTTCTTGTGGTTTTATTGAGTTTGAGATGATGCACTTGGCCTAATTTAATGTAATTCAGTTATTTTTTGCGGACGCATTGTGCTTATTCTTCCACAAGTTTGTCTGCATGTCTGCACACTTGATTGTGGCAGGCGTGGCGTCATTGCAGACGTAAAATTACTCAAGAGATCTGCAAGGACCAAGCGATGCATGCTATTGCTATAGAGCTTGTAACATAACTCGAATTAAAACAAGCCGAGTTCCTGAGAACTTGTGTGCTTGTATTGCTCCTGAACTCGACATAACCAGCATTGCCAGTAATAATAACACTTGCGCCTTGTTACTGCAAATGAATGCACCGCAAACATCCTTCGTGACCGAGTCCCAGAGTTGCGATGCATTTTATTGTTGAAATACATAGTGACACAAACGACACCAACTAATAAAAATAGTTAAAAGCAAAAAGCAACATACAAAAACCACGTTTTAAAATTAAATTTTAGGTTTACCTTTATTAATGTTTGTGTATTTTAATATTTAATAAAATATTTAGGTCATCTGAACATATGTTCGTATGGGTTAATGAATGTTTTGTTTTCACGTTAATTTGAATTTTAATTGCCCACACATTCTTCGTTCTCATCCAATCGTATCCTCACACAAGCGCCAGGCCAGTTCAATTAAAACACCCGCATGTTGAAAGTTCTCAAAAGCAGTGAGATTAAAAATTCGTTTCGTTTGAGCGCACATTTATAAATACCAAAAAAAACGAAAATAAAATTTGTAAAAAATGAAACTTAATGTGTCAAGAAACAGACCGCTCCATTTGAAATACATAAAAGTTTAAATGCTGCTTTGTTTAAAATCCGTATTCGTAATAAGAGTAATTGTCATGCAGAAATATCACCGTTTATGAACTGTTTTTGAAATAAAAGTTCGATGTGGAGTGAAAAGGAAATATTCATGAACTTGAATATATGCAAAAATATTCAAACTGATGAAAAGGCTTTATATTTTTGCATTTTTTGATGAAGCTCGAGATTAATTTGAATATTCACCCAAGTTTTTTTTTGTGTTATGATAAATGCAAACGGGAATATAAGAAAAATTGTAATTTTTTTATTGGTTAATAAAAAAAGGAATATTGAAGAAAGCATAAAAAAGATATGGAATAATTTACAGAGGTGGATTAACAAACAAATCAGATGGAATCTAATTTTTGATCGTCAATTTTCGAAAATATTGTTACACAAAATCGTTAATATTTTTTATTCAAATCGTCGAAACGTAATAAAACAAACTTTATTGTATGCTTAATGAGTTATTTGATCATGTTTACTAACCCTAGATTGTTAATAACTAGTTAATAATTAGATAATTGTTGTTTTTAATGACTTCTTGTACAAAAATAGCAGCTTTTCTTATTCAAAACTAAATCAATTGTCACGAGTCTAAAAATAATAACATGACTATTTATAAATCTGTTTTAAGAAGTTAATTATATTGTTTCATCAATACATAAAAGGAACTAACCCTTAAAAATTTAGTTTTAAAGATATGATTTTTTGAAATTTATTGTCAAACAAAAACTAAAAAAAACAAAAATAAAATTTTCCTTTTTGCAATATAGGTACTAAATGAGTAACTTCTTAGTAACTTCTTATAATTAATGTGTGTGTGATGTGTTTGTATTTCAGAGGACTCATTATCCTTGACAACACCTCAACTAAATTGACTGAACGGAAAGTTTCAAGTTCAGCCTTCGCAAGTTCAGTTATCAATAAACTTCAAGTAACACAAAGTACAAAATGCACCCTTACCACACACATTATGTGTGCTTTTCTGTTTGTATTCGTGGTTGTGATGTGTATCGAGTATTTAAGTACAGCCTTTGGTTAGGAAGAAAAAAAAACATAAAACGTTTTTATTGTTAGTACTTATTCCTACCTTCTACTTCTATTTCTTCGCGGAAAAACATTTCAGGAAAAAAACTAAACATTTCTGCTACCTTAAGAGGTCATTAAATTTCCACTTCAAAACGTACGGAATATGCTGAAGAGACTCTGCAGATAACAAAACTTAGTATTGCGTTACAACCATCAGAAGTAAACACCACGTTTAATTATTTAGGAAAAAGAACTAAAAATTACAAAAAAACATCATCAACCTTGCTAGTGCACTTCGTTGCCATGGCAATTAATTCGTTACCAATCTTCACATAAATTAATTTAACATCAAGCAATACTCGTTATTTTAACCTATTTTAGTGATAGAGTACAGTAACTTAATACAGTTGACATTTTAGAATAAATATCATCAAGTTTGCAGCAGTTCCCAGCTTAGGGTTTGGTGAAATTTATTACACACTACAACACTGGCTCATCTTCTTTACTCGGCTTTAAAGTCCATGTAATCTATATCCTAACTATCTCGAATCTAGAGTAACGTTAGCATGTTAGTCAGCAGTATATTGTTGTTGTGAGTTGTGGGAGTTGATTACGCAATATAAATGACAAACAGTAGTTCTATGCGAGCTCATTTAAATAGCTTCCATTAATTTATACATGAAATGTATGTGCATGTGTAAGCAGTATATTAAAATCAACTGAAACATGAAGAGTTCATTTGGAATTTTCACTAAACAATAAACAAATCGAATAAAATCATTGAGAAAATTAACAAAAAAGTCAAAAAAGTTTGTAAAAGGGTTTGTGTAAGTAACTAATCTTTTCATTTCTGAAACTTTGTTACGAAATAATTGACATCGTTATCTTCATCTTAACACTCTGTTAATAAAAATTACAAACTTTGCAGCTTACTTTGTTTGTTCGTTGAAAGTTTGTAAAGTTTGAAAGAATTTTTACCTCACAAATGATTAAAACTTTTTAAAGCTCCGGTGTCTCCACTGACTATCAGTTAATGACCAACCAAGCTATAGCAAGTAGTCTTCTACACTTCTACAGAATATAAGAAGATATTTAAACCAAACTAGGTAGGCTCGGGTAGGTAGATTGTAGTCAGAAGTCAGTTTAATCGAATAATTTGTTATAACGCGGCTCCGGGAAAAAGCGTCCTTGATAGGTACGCAAGGTCGAAAGTACAGGCACGCGATGCCGTTACGTACCGTCGAGTCGACGGCGTCGACATCATCGTGCAGGCAGGTGGCTTACAAATTACAATATCACACACACTAAAACATGAATACTCAACATTCAACTCGACACAGTCCACAGCGAACATTCAACACACACGAAATGTTTTGTTGAGTCGTTGTTGTGTCGGAATCAGAGAGTGTTAGGGAAAATTCAAAATTCCGGCCTAAATTCCCCATGAAAAACAATAGAACTACATGAAACTGACAACAACTAACAACTAACGATCCAGTAATTGTCCAAACTGGATGTTTGAACGTAACAAGGTATACATGGATCGAATCCACTAATTTGTAAATTAAAGGGAAATCAGAAGGATTTTACAAATAAATTAAAAGCCCAAAAGCTCTCAATGCCTAAAACTAATCACCCGCTTTTAAATCTTTTAATTAATAATCACAATTTAATAGTTTCTACTTGCTAGCGTGTTGTACACTGTAATTAATGTTCAAATTATAAACGTCAGTGCCAGGGTTTCCTACCTTTTACCCTCGCCACCCGTACCTAAACGTCAATCACGAGAATTGATTAAAACTTTAAATTACTAGCTGCGAGCAGTTAATACATTCACGGTTTAGCTTGCAACTTCGTCTTCATTACCAATTCAGGCGGAAAGTCGTGCACTTAATTGAAATTTATTGCGGGTCAAGGACCAAACAGTCGACTAGACTTAAGTTGCTAGCGTTTGATAACTATATATATCAAAGTGTACACATTCAAGTATAGTAACTTTAAGTTTCATATAATGTGTAAGCTCAAAAAGAAATTCTTGTTGTATCTTGTAAAGAATCAAAAATGCAAGCTTGCAACTCCAGTAAACTTTCCTGGATAAAGGCGACTTTAAGATGAAAAGACGCTTTCCTTAGGCTGAAACTCGTTACTTTAACACGCGAATGATGATAGGAATAAGGAATAAGAAGCTCTCTAACACACTTTGCCTTTATTGTAGATGTAGACACAACCACTTTTAACTTTTGCTTTAGATGCCTGAGTCTACTCGAGGTCTTCCGGCTTCAGCGACATAGACCTGACATATTACGTACGAGATTAATCTTAATATTCATCTCAAGTTGTTTTATTCAGTTTGTATACGGTAACTATGATGTAAGATTATATTATTATTACTGGAGAAACCACATGCTTTGTATTTGTAAACTTTGTAATTTTCAACCTCAGGAAAAATATTTTATAAGTTTTGAAAGCCATGTAAAGCAAAGAAGACTTTATTCTCGAATAATGATATCACGAAGTAATAAACAAACTATATTTACGCAAATAATACAGTTCAAAATATCATCACAACGTTTAATTATGTTTGCGTTTAATATTTAAAAGCGTTCCATATCAAATGTTCCAACTGTTCTTATCGTTCTCGTTTCCTACAAACACAAAACATCCAACCACATCATTTTAACAATACAGAGCTCATTTGGTGACGTTGTGTTCTTAAAATTAAGTGTATGTTTCAAAGTTCGTGATATTTTAAAGCTAGCATTTATTTCCTAATAGACTTTGAATAATTAAAATCATCAATAATACAACCAATGGATCAATTTCTATTGTAGCACCGTTTTATTGTTGTTATGGCCTTGAACAAATAAGAATTTAATTCACGGTTAAATTTGAGACAATGCTTCGATACGAAAGATTGCTATTAAACTACCACCTACCTCAACATAACTAACAAAGGTTAAGTAATATAAATAATTTGTCAAAGAGCCATTCTAGAATTTTCATAAATTTCTTTTTTGCTTTTTGTTGGCCCGACAAATAACTCTGACATTTTGCAACCGAACGTCTTGAAATTTGGATTATATCTTGGATTCTACAGTGTATATAGAAGTACATTTTTATATTGTATTGTAAATTTTTTATTAAAAATTATCTGACTATTTTTAAGACACGTTTTTCACTTTTACTTTAAAAATTCGCGATTAAAAAAACACGCCATCGCAAAAACGTTGTACAGCCGCCATTTTGAAATAAATCGCTTAAAAAAAATTATTGTAATTAGTCACTAACATGTACAATAAAATCACGTTAAAATTATTTGTTTATTTTTAGTATTAATAATAATTTATTAATATTTTCTATAACAATGTGGTTTGGTGCTGTTTTTCAGTTCAAGTTTATGAATGCTGTCATGCGTATCGAGACATAAGCTTATGTAGCTCATGAGCTTTCCAGCTGGGCACCCTACATATGAACTTACGTTCGAAGTTCTTAAGCTTGGTCTTCTTGAGCTGCTTCTTCCGCTTAGGATGGCGTAGGGCATAAATGACGCAGCTGTCGTCTACTGTGGCTTTTGTACTTACATGATTGTATTGCGTATCGTGTGTTGAGCCAGGTGTGCTTCTTCACATGTTTCCTAACGTCTTTGCGGCAGCGAACGGCCAAACTACAAACGACAATGTGTTTAACGGTCGGAAGCAGTCGCGTGCCCTTTTTAAACACATACGATAACACTAATTATTTATTCCATAACTTTTTTTTTGTACAAAGCGTTGTTGGTAAAATTTCATTGTTTTGTTGTTACAACTTTTAGTAAAACGGGGAAATTATAAAACAAACAAAGAAGAATCTTCATTTTATTGTAATATACTTAATATATAATAATAATAATTATTTATAATAGATTTATCGATAATCGATATATAGACATGTCAATTCTATTCATCCTAACGTTTTAACGCACATGGCATGTTGTGATTGCGATGTTGTTGGCTTATGCAAATAAATCGTCGAAGCGTGGAGTAAATTGTTATTCAAGTGCTACCGTCTGCCGTAAATAATCACACATGGGATTGCCATATACATGAACAAGACGTGAAATAGATACTCGTAATAAAAAGTTGAAACTAACATTCCATACTTCTACAATACAAAATACAAAGCTTAAAAACGATTTATAAAAAACTTATCTAAATTTATTGTTGGCACATTAACATTAAATTCTTTTAATAATATAAGTGCTAAACATCTCACTAAATGTTTGGTACGTGTTTTGCTCTTCTTGAGGAACGCGATGTTACCTTTTTAAAACAAAACGCGTTCTGCTTCTTATTGGCTTTTTTTAAGTCAGCAGTTATTAGGTATTAGTCGACCATATCATTAATAAAATGTTTCGTCATGGCTCATCGATATTCTACTTAAGTCAAGTCATCAAGTTATCCAACAAAAATGGTTGTTGACCATAACAGAAGACAACTTATTAATATTCCAAATGTTTCATCGAGTACCAATTATGTTTCCAAATTTTCCAAAATAGTTTTTATTATGGTTACTTCCTTGCATATTAATGAGAACTAACGGTCAAATATAAATTAAGAAATGACACAACAAGTGTCGCAATTTATAGTTAAACCACCGGAAGTGAATAAATTTATAGAAAGTCACAAAATAATAAATTTGATGCTAAAAATCAATTTACACGTTTATCATTAAATTCATGAATTTACCATTCAAGAAATCAACAAAATGTTAAAATAATAAAATGTTACGGCGTTTTTGTATACTGTTTGTGTCTTTATTGATTTCTAATCTTCTTATTAGACCTCTAAAAAATTATTTTGTTAGAATTTTTTTAAAATTCCATTTATTTCTTTAATATGATTCGTTTCTACTCGCAGTGAATGAAACTCTTTTGTTAATGAAAGATAAATCATATAATGGTGAATTTAAAACGACGCGTAAATGGCGTTGTTCTAATTATACATTAATTATTCCAACGTGGTAACAGTACACAATTAAAAGTCGCAACTGTTGTAATTAATAATTTATAAAAGTTAATTATTCATGAGAAATGAGAATCATAAAAAACACATCGAGGAAAAACAAGACATCAAATGATTCATAAAATGTTTGACATAAATAAAAAGCTAACATAATCAAATATAACTCATAAAAACAAATTACTCACATACCTTTTGTTTATTGTAATCAATCCATAATAATCCGTAGTTTATGTCCACAAAGTTATTTATTTATATTTGATTTTATAGTAATTTCTTTATAATTTCTATGATTTTAATTATTAATTGGGTTTATTTTTAAATATTTGTTATTTTTATTATTTGTATGAATCACTGCGGTTCTTGGTCGTAAAAATTCATGGACGATGACTCTGCGGTGAGTCGCAAATTACTTCAATATTAAAGAATTTTACCAAGCTACCAGGGAAAACGATTCTGAAACACGCGAGCAAGAACATTCGATCGAAGTTTTCCCAACAATGCGTACACGCTGCGCTCCGATTCGGCTTCAACTGTTGAATGTGTAGAATCCGACGCGGTCTTTCGGTACTTCTGCTCGGCGCCCGAATCGAAGCGTTTCCACTCCCAATTTCTGCGGTAGCCGCACGGTGTGTGCGCGCGTTTGCTACTTCAACGAACTAGAAGCTTTATGAAACTCTACCTCCAGCTCCAACAAACTCAATAATAGCATCAGCAACAGTTTGACGGGACAAAAAAATAAAAATTCAAATTTATTTGTGCGTTTTATTCATTTTAATTTTAATCACAATTGGCAACATTAACACAACATAATTATAATATAATATTAATACATTAATTAAATGTTGTAGATTTATATATATATTTGTCTGCAATACTGCTACAATTATTGACATTGTCATGTTAATTGCTAGTTCCACTTCGCCACTTTTTGTGCAAACTATGTAAATGATCTACTGCTCGTTTGGTCATATTCAAACTAGGCACTATTTCGTTTAGTTTTTCAAAATTCATAAGAGACAATCCAGCAAGACTAAAATAAGTGTGCAAAATGTCCGGCTCGTAAGACGGCCATTTGCTAAAACCACCCGATCGAAAGTTCTGCGACGAAAGTACAAAGTTCTTGAGTTGTTTCTTATTGATCAAATGAAAATTATCCAGGATCTTTAAAGTCGCACCAACCCAAAACGTATAGCAAGTATCTTGTTCTTTATTGGGTCTTCCCATAAACCCACCTTCTTGAAGATTTAGCAACCACTTAACTAATTTTTGTGTTTGCAATGTAGATAATTTGCTCAAATTGTTTGTAAGGGCTAAAGTTGCTATTGCACAGTAAGTTGAACCTCCGTGGGATTCAAGAGATGGTCCTTGACCAATTCCACCATCATAAGACTAAATCAGAAAAAAATGTAGCAAATTTACCAACAAACTTTGAATAATTGACACTTAAGTATATAAGTAAATGACTTTAAATCAATAATTATTTTGAATGTAATGTACTTACAATGCTTTGAATAATATAATCAACAACTTTATCAATATTCATTCCAGACCAATCATCTAAAATATAAGATATGCTTGCAGCACAGTAGATAAACCTCATATCATTTTCTGTACCATCTTTGGCCGCCATATAACTTCCATTTTCTAATTGTAATAATTTGAGTGCTATAATAAATATTTTGTAATAATTAGTTCTATTGTAATCTATAATACTAATACTAACATTCTGTAATAGCACTTCTGTTAACACGACTAAGATCATCACCAAGAATAATTAATATATTTAGTGCAGAATATGTTGCAGCCAGATGTCCTGACCAGTATTGTTCAATGTTGTTAAATGTTGCAAAATTTTGAAATCCAACCACTGCAAATAGTTAAATACTATAAAAAGACACTAAATAATTTTAATTGTAAATATCAAACCATTATTTAGTGGGCAAAATAAATGATACACCCAATTGATATAACCTTCAATCTTTTCACTTTCGAAGTCTAGTTTATCCAAAATATCCAATCCTGATATTGCAAAGTAAGCCAATGTACCCCTTAAAGTGTAATAAAATTATTGGAATATTAAATCAAAGTTTATATGTAAAGTATTTGTTGTATTTATAGTATTTACCTGCTCGCATCAAGAGACTTTGGTAGGTGATGTCCTAAAAAACCATGTAAATGCTGTATATGTAACTTTGGCTTGAATAAAATCATCTTTGCTTGTAGATTTGCAGTATTGGCAGTCAAAATTAAAATATATATAATTTACATTAAATTTAAATCATAATAAAGTTAAATTTATATTTGTGCAGTTTGTGCAATTTATCATTGATGAACAGAGTTGGATTTGATTGGATTCAGCTTTACTTTGGTGGGGAAAACAAATACAGTGTGTTTTCATTGCGTCATATTACTATTATATACAACGTGTAAAATAAACATTCAAACAAGAAAACTTTTATATATTGAGTAAAGTAAATTTACAATCAGTTTAAATTTATATTTTGTTTGTAAAATTTATTTTAGTTATCTTTTGAATGTATGCAACTTTGACACCACAGCCAAAACATTTTTTTTTCTAATAATGTGTTTGACGACGCTTTTTTTAAATCTTTGTAATTTATAGAAACAAATTTTAAAATATAACTTACTTAGGAGTAAAAATTAATAATACTGATAATAAAAGAAAAACCCCAAATGTTTCAGCAAGTATATATCTTGTTGTTGGTTTCAAAAAACAAGCAAGCTTTGAGTTTGTTGTTGATTCAATTGTTTTAAATCTCAATTGGAATCGAAACCATTTCGCCAGTAAAATAAAAACTAAAAACCAAAATAATGAAGACTGAAAATGAATCTTTGGATAAAACATCCATGCTTACTTCAAAATCAAGCGTTGAGAAAACAACGAAACAGAGAAAACAACCAAAAGACAAAAACCATTTACCTGCTGTAGAAACTCATGAAGAAGGTTAGAAACAGTTAAAAATCTAATTTTTAAATATAAGAACTACTAATCTTCTTTTTTTATGAGTTCAGCGTACATTGTGGATGATATCGAAGCTCAAAAGAAAGAAATGGCAGAAGATAAAGAATCAACAAAAATTGAAATAATACGTAAAAAATATAAAAAAAGTAAGCATATGGTTTTAATATTACAATTGTTTTAAACAATCGTTAATTTTAGGACATTGGATAACAAGAGAAATTGCTGAAGCAATGGGTCGTGAATACATTTTACTGACAACTTTGCGTGGCACTTTGTTTTTTGCAATTTTTTTGATCTTAATGACTTTAACTACCATAGGAACTATTGAACCTGAAGCACATAACTTATATAAATTAATGGAAACTGAAATGCTGGAAAATAATGGCTTTTACCTTGTTAATACCCCATCTCAATTTTGGCTGGTAACCACATTGAAAGAAGTAAGTTTATTGAGTTGATAATAGCCATTCCATTTTAGTTTCTGGACAATTTCTTTGAAAACAGTTTCTATTGGGACTACTGGTATTACCCTGATTTTAATATAGCTCCAATTAGCCCCAACGAGCGATATGTCTTTTATGAAAACAAATTAATTGGAGCTCCACGTATTAGGCAGCTTAAAGTCCGAGGAGACTCTTGTATGATCCACAGTTACTTTAAAAAGATTTTTCTGAATTGTTACGGAAAGTTTAACTCAGATAATGAAGATACAGATACGTTTGGACCTAGTAGTGATACGGCGTATGTTTGAGGATAATTAAAAATTATAGATAAAGAGATGCAACGGATTTTTTGTTTCTAGTTGGACATATACAACGGAGTATGATCTACAAGATTCAAGACATTATGGAAAATTTGCTTATTATCATGGTGGTGGGTTTTACAAGTCTTTAAGTCTTCAAAAAGATGAAACCAAAGCGCTTATCAATGATTTAAAAGAAAACCTATGGATTACTCGTGGGACACGAGTTATTTTTCTTGATTGGACAATGTACAATACAAACTTGAATTTGTTTATTCAGTTTCGATTGGTCTTTGAGTTTCCCAGAACTGGAGGAATTATCACAACGCCCAGTGCTCACCTGTGTTCTTTACTACGTTACCAAACAAAATATGATTATTTTATTCTAGCATGTGAATTTCTTTGCATTTTGTTCATTATTTATTACACAATTGAAGAAATTCGGGAAATTATTTATTTCAAATGGAGATATCTGCTCATGTTTTGGTCTTGGATTGATGCAACTATTCTTGGGGTATCATGATTACTTATTTATCATCAATTATTAATGAATCTGTTTCAGTTTGGTTATGCTGCGCTTGGATTACGTATTTATGCCGAGATATCAATTCATCAAAAATTATTGATTTATATTGAAAATCCAGATGAGCACACAAATATGCAACTTCTTATGCAAAGAATGCTTTTCTATAGATTGTTGATATCGTGGCAGTTGTTCTTCATTTACATGAAGATCTTTAAATATTTGAATTTTAATAAAAGCATGGCTCAATTGAACAGAACTCTGTCGCAATGTCGGAAAGATATGCTGGGATTTGGTTTGATGTTTTTCATTATTTTCATAGCGTTCGCTATCTTGGGATATTTAATTTTTGGAACTGAAGTTGAAACTTTTAGTAGTTTTTATTTGGCGATGTTTACACTTTTGCGAACTATTTTGGGAGACTTTGATTACACCGATATCGAAAAAGCAAATAGAGTTATTGCTCCCATTTTCTTTTTGATGTTTATTTTCTTAGTGTTCTTCGTGTTATTGGTATGCAATATAAATAGAAAGAAATCGAAAGTTTACTAATTTTTCAAATATTTTTTTTAGAATATGTTTCTTGCTATTATTAATGATACTTACGTTGATGTGAAAACTGAACTTGCAATTGCACCCGAAGAAATGAGAATGAGTGGCTTTGTAAAACGTGGTTATTATAATGTTCTGATTAAACTCGGACTTGGAAAACATGTAAAGTTTGAAGAGCTTAAAAGAAATGAATTTGAAATAACAACTGCTGAAATTAAAGGAGCACTAAAGCGGTAAAAAGATAATATTTTAAAACTTAACTGCCACACTTATATTTGATTATTATATGCTTATTTCAGAATTGGATTTTCGGATTTAGAAATCGAAATGTTTTTGGCAAGATATAACATTGATCCTTCTGTGGAGATTCAAAATTTTGATGCTCAGAAACTAATTGACATGTTAGAAGGAAAAATTGACGGTGAACCTAATCTGCCAAAAAAGAAGCCTAATGAAGATTATGATGAACCAGTTATAGCTTTGGATGATTTTCTTCAGTATAACTATAAAATAGCAATATAAAAATAATTAACATTTAACATTTATATTATTATTATTGTAGGCAGCAACAACAATTAAAAAGAATCGATGCCACAATCCATGAAACAACAAAAACTTTACATGTTTTGTTGAAAAAATTAGAAAAAATGGACAACGTCCGCAAAGTGAATATGGAAAAAGAAGAGTGACAAATTGGAATATATATTAATTTACTGTTATAATGTTCGAATTTAATTAACATTATTGTTGTCTATCTATAATTATAATTATTCATTATGGTATTTGTTTATTTAAGAGAGAATCCAGCTGTTCCTGAAAAAAATGCAAATAGAACGTAAGTTTGATGCCTCAAAATGAGTAACAGAATAAAACATATCCCAATTAACTGTAATAATGTTCGAATATAATTAATATCATTATTGTTACAATATAAACAATAATCGCTATTTACAACTGTTCACTTGTTTAACAGAAAAAAATGCGTATGATTTCACAAATCAGTCGTATAATTATCAAATAATCATTTCTAAGAAGTTTAAATAAGACTTAAAATAATAACATTACCATTAAATTTAATTCACAAAGCTGTCCGAGAAAACACAACGCACACAAAAGAAATACACGAACAAAAGGAGAAAAATAACTACGAAATGCAGTCAATGCAGCCATACTTATAGCTGCTTTGTTTTGCTTTGCTTATACACAAACATACTTAATTAAAGTTTTACAATAATTATAATTTACAAAATGAGCATTCTAAATTTGTATCACATGAAATTGTGGCATGAACTAAAGTGGACTGTTTTGGTTTGCATCCGCGAACAAAATCACTACCAAACCAAATTTATTTCATTAATACAGTCTTGCGCTTACAATATTCATTTGTTTATATAATTAATGTTATAATCTTATAGCAATTACGGTTTTCTGCAATGTCATGTATATGAATGAATATATGAAGGAGTTTTTTGTTAACATTTAGTGATGCCAGCCGATGTTTATGAATGTTAAATTTTACATTTCGCTTGTGATGGACATTGAGGAACAATTTGAAATAGTCATACTTATCAATTATTTAAATTTACCGTTACAATCGCATAACTTGTCTATTAATATGTCATTATGTTTAGTTCTTGTTAAATGTTGCCAGTTCAGTCGATATTCGCTAAGTTTACTAGAGGCAATAATCAAATGCAAATGGAAGAATATAAGATCCTTTTGTTATAAATCCCCTGATTTATGTCAATCATATTTCATATTACGATTTCCATTTTCCAACAATGTTGCTCAAAAAGTCTACTGTATATTTACCTATCACAGTCCTACACAGCAAATATATTAAGTTTTATTTACAATTTTCTTTCATCACTTTAAATAAATGCGTAATTTTAAAAACAAAGCAATTGAATTAGACCATAACTTTCTTATTACTCCAAACCAATTTGCAATTTCCTACCATTATGCTTCTTTTCTGTTTTCTATTCAGCAGTAATAAAAGAAGTAATTTTATATACAAATGTAATATTTTACAATAGATATTTTTGTTTAAAATAGATAATTATTTTTTTAATTGAAATATTCTTATAGATTCCCTAATTTTTCACATGTTTACATTATGTACAGATATGTTTCATTCATTCCTAAATTGATTGGTTACATATTTTTGTTGACTTATGTATTGCCCAGATATTCTATTGAAATACACAAATATTTGTGGGTGCAAATCATAAACATTAATTGCACAATTAATTGGATTTTCTTTACGTACATCAAACATTTGTTATTCCTGTCACGGTGTTTACAATTGATGAAACATTGCGACTTGGACGGTGAACTTATTTCCGGAATGTACTCATGCCGCGCGATTGAATTATTTGTAAACAATTGTATGTAGTGTAATAGAACTACTACAAAATGCAATTCTTTAAAACTAAATTAAAACTTCCTATCGGATACGTCCGATATTTGTTTCTCAAGAGAATCGCACTCAGCAAGATCCTCACCGCCTTGGTACATGCTCGAAGATTGATTGGAATCGATGCTGTCGTAGAACAACTCCCGCTGGTTCTGAGGCCAATAGATGTTCTTCGGTGGAGAACTAGGAGACGGCATTGGAGGGCCCGTTTTTTCCAATCTGTCTAACGAATCAATGTATAGCTGATCGATGTCGCTAGGATAAGACGAGGACAGAATCCACTGGGACTTTTTGATATTTAAATCAATCTGAAACCAAGTGCACTCGATATTATCTCGTTATTACATCACCAAACCAAAGTCTTATTGTAGTAATTTCAAAATTGTCATTATACCAGTGTGGTGTTTTAATAATTACCTAAAACTTACTTAATAGTAACAAACACCTCTAATTGTTGGCCAATCTTCTGCTTTATTTTTGTAAACTTGTTATTACATTAATTAGTGAATAAGCAAATGCAGGTGATTTAATTAATATTAATTAACAAGCACAAGTGCAAGCAAATTGCAAACAAATCATAATAATCTAATACAAAACTGTTCATCACATCACTCCAAATTTACTTACCAGTTCGTCTTACTTTTATTTGAAACAACAATCATGTTATTGGTCAAAATGTGACCTTAGAAGGTTTTATAGTTTAGTTACTAGACAAGCTGCTTGAAAGCATTAATGACAGTAAAGAATATTACAACAAAAAGACAAAACTTGAATTAAAAAAAAACAAAATAAACAAGCAAAACTTACTGTACACATATCAGCAGAAAATAAATGAAAACAAGCTCCTATGCTGGTCGATCCTGTTTCCACCAGTTCCACAAAAATAGTTTGGACCGTACCTTCGAATCGGGAGAATCCCGAATGCTGTTGTTGCGTCGCACGGGCGTAGCGGGCGCAGCATTCTTCCGCATCGTGGATCCGCGAGTCGAGCCGCCGCCATAGCTTGTTACCGAACTGTCTTTGGCAGACTTTGTCAACGATTCAGTAGTTCTAAGCTTGCCGGTGAGCGAATCCTTTGCAGTCGTCAGTGACCCGTTACGTGATTTACTCAACGACGACGAAGATTTGCTCCCAGAAAGCGAATTTCCTTCACTTTTGTTGTTGCGCCAAGATTGTGCTGATTGGGGACGACCTGGAGATTCACCACTGCGGCTACGAGTCGCACCAGGAGATGGTGAATGCTTACCACCAGGAGGTTTAGGCGCTGCATAACTTTTAACCAGCGGAATTTTGCTAGGAGGTCTCCTACGTGGTGTTTCCGTACTTTTCCTGGCACTTTCCGCTTGATCCTGAGCCGATTCCGTACTACTGCTATGGTCCAGTTGTAAATTTATCGGAAAAGGACTCATTGCCTTCATGCTTGACGTTGTAATTTCTGTCCTGTCCGTGCTTGTGTCCAAAGCAGGAATTATATCCGGCGATTTTCCGTTAGGAGGTTTTTTGATATTTTCTAACATTCTAACTCTTGCTCTCGTTCCTTCCAATTCAATGTTTCTATCTTCCAACTAAAACGTGACATAATGCAATATCAATTAGTTTTCTACGCCTGTACTAGATTGTAATATTAGCAACTTACTTGAAATTTAAGATCGTCATTTTCCTCTCGTGCTTTGTCCAGTTTATCCACTAAATTCTGCTCCAACCTGGCTGCAGTATCGAGTTGCAGTTGTAGAACCTGCGCGCGCAAAAAGAAAAGAAAGCCGGTTAGAATAATTTACGACAGTTATGGCGTCTTCATTTATAACACAAAACTTGACAATAGCGTAAAATTACAGATAAAACGCGCGACAAGGAATCACGCCTCAAACACCGGCTGAGGATATGAATATTGCGCACCTTTATTCTCAAGATACAGTAACAAAGAAAATCGAGAGAGATATGACTGTGCGTGACATTAAAAACCACCAATTACTATTGTTTGAAAAAGAAGACATTAACTTTCTTTTCAATTAATGCTTCTATGATTGTGCGTGCTAAGACCAAGTGGCTCGCATTTGACATAGAGATAAATACGATTTAGATATGACCATAAAATTATTAATTATTTGTAGAAAGGAACAGTTCTTTTGTTATAAATGGCCGCAACTTTTAATTTTTATTTAAGCATATTGTCACTTACTTGATTTTGAACAGTGGATGTCAACAGATGCTTTTGCAAAACAATCGGATCATACTCTTTGAGAATAGCGGCAATTTTCTTTGAATCAGGAAGAGCCACCTTAGGCATATGATCGCCAAGCGCTAGGTCCAACTCATCGCTCCTGTTGCGTTTACTGTTCGTCCTTTGACTAGCCACACTAACTTTATTAGCACACGCACTCTGCACCCGCTCGTCAGTACCCTTCGTCACAAATTGCAAATGAAGGTCGTGAATACATGAATTGACTTCACCGCTTTGACTCACAATATTACGTAGTTGATCTTCAAGATCTTGCTTGGTAGACAGAAGATTTTCAAGGTCCTCCTGAAGTCTGGAAGTGTGTACCCTTCCAGCCAAAACTTCAGCTTCCATTTCAGCCACTCTATCCAAAAGCATATCTCTTTCATGTCGTAAATTCCGCACATCATCAGCAGATGCATGAAACAAAACCCTCTGGAAGTCAGACTCTTTTCTAGTATCACCCTGATCTCGAAGTGCCCCTTGCAAAGCTTCAACTTCGTCTTTTAACCGCGTTCCCTTGCGATGAATTACATCCAACAGATTCCACAACTCGTCTTCGGCTTCTCCTTCATCCACACTCCCAGCTACAGGTGCCGAATTATGCGGTGCCGAAGAAGAAGAAGCGCTGTGTGTTTCCTTACTACTAGTCTCCGTACTAAATCCAGAATCCTGCACGGCTGATTCAGTTTTCTTTGCGCGCGACTCGTCTTTGTTGTGGAGTTTACGACGGACTCGTACACCAGGCTCCCAATCCCGCCGCACCGCCACCGGGATATTCGACGTCATCATCGTCGCCGGCGAGGAGGTGGCCATCTTGGTACGGAGGTTCGGGAACGTCTCGATGACGAGATCGCGAAATTCGAGCAAAGCGCCCACCTCATGCTGCAACTCCTGCAACGCAACCAAAGACTTCGCCTGCTCGCTTATTAGGTAGTGAAAGGGACCAGGCTGTTGGCGAAGTTGCAAGCAGTCCATGCCAGAACCCGGCTCTCCACCCTTTAACACAAAACAAACACACAATTAATAATAAATTTTAATGTCACATTTGAAGACTAACATACAATTAACTAATAAATTCTTCAATAAAAATTCAAATAAAACGTTTATGTTTCTACTACGAATTCCAGAATACCAGAATTCTAGAAATGTGCACAATAAGTGCTTTCTTTGACTTGTCGTTTATGTTGCTTGCGTCTGTCTCGAAGATGTTTTGTGACTTGTGTGCCACAGATGATGATTCCGCAGAGGTTGTTGCACTCCCGAATGCTTATTCAAATGTCTTCATCATTAACACAAACACGCACATTAAGAAACCCTCCCTCACTCAAATAAACACAATAAAAATTATAAACCTACTAATTTGAATAACCCTTGACCGAAAATCCCCTTAATCCCAACCAAATTAAACCAAATTTACAATCAATAACAAAGTAATTAAACCAACCAAGTTTGTTGTTTGTTTTGACTAGTTTCCTTTTCGTTAAGGTGAAAACAAGATAACGTAAAGATTGATGATATGCAAATGCAAATGCACGAAATGTTCAAAACTAAACCTTTCTCTTTACAATTTCGTATTCAAAAGAAATATTCAGAATTACATTACAAGGTTTTCCTGTTCCTCGTGATCATGTACCCATGTGCATTCATGCTAATTACATAATATTCAAATACCCTAATGTTCTGAACGTTGATACCCGGTTTGTATAGATCATAGTGAACCCATAAAGCCCAAAATTCAACAACATTTCTAAAACTTAACTTGACAACAACAACCCGTCCATTGTATTTATTTATTGCCACAACGTAATGCGTTCGAGAACATTACGCGCTTTGTGTTTTGTGTTATACCGTTGCCGAAAGTGTGGAGTTTGTTGGTTAGATACAGCAATTACTTGAATTGCTCGAACTAATTTATGAATGAATTATGTGAGTTTAATTTCTGGTGCTTCGAAAGCGCGCACTTTCATAAGAATAAACCGCTTCAGTGTAAAATAATCGTTAAAAAATGCCTAATCCAACGCCGTCTTTAAGATTTGGCATTTTTCTTTACAAACTGGCATTGAAATGAACAACTTTGTAACTTGTTTTTAACAGAACAAATAATTTTCAGTGTCTTTTCATTTGCTGACTTGATTATTAATTAAGACAATTTGTATTCCAATGACTAGTCCAATTAGTAGTCAATTTATGCAAACGTAAAGTACTAAATATTTTATAGCATTCAACAAGATCTAGTCCAAAAAATGTATATCCAATAAAAGAAAACACACCATGAAGTTAACTACACACTACTCCTACGATTTTCTTTCATTTGAAGCATGACTAAATGAATGGGTTACTAAATATTAAAAAAAATTGCAACAAAAAATCGTATCCTATGCGTTAAGAAAACCTTACAAAAAGAATTTGAATAAAAATCCAAATGGTTTGTGTTAAACAATTTAGCTCTTTATTTAATGAAGTTAATTATAGTTCATTGATCGATATTGAACGTACATGAATCTAAATTAAGTCCACATGATGATGAACTTTAACTTTAAACTTGTTTCTTGTGCTGGCGTAGTCATACGTGAACATGAACACATAATCGATTTTTGTGACATTCAATTCGCGATGCAAAGCGAAACACACTCGGAGGAGTGCTAAATGCCAAACGGACAAGTGCGGGCTTTAAACTCACTCATCGCGAATAAAATCAATTCAACTTACAAAAAGAACGAAACAGAGTTTAACACTAATGAACATCGTTAACATCATCGACATGAAGAGCAATCAAATGGATTTAATCAAACACAAATGCAAGAAATTATTAAATCAAAATTAAACACGACATGTATAAGGAAATACATTTTAGAATGCAACAAATTTAATCTACAAAATTAAATTAAATTTAAAAAAATGAAAGTGAATTGATTTCAGTTATTTATTATTAATACTTTAATGTTGAATGTTGTATTAAGATTTTTTTAACATAAAAATTTCGTGTTGCAAATAAAATATGTAAGTACCTTCACAAGCTTGCGATGTGTATGTGTCCTCTAAAATAAAACTAAATTGTTTCGAGTTGCACTTTCAACACCTGAAATTGCACGATTTCTACTGGTATTATAAAATACCGCAATAAATAATTTAATACTGATGAAACCGACACACAGTGGCAATAATCTGACAATTGGCAATCCGTTCGGAATTTTTATGGCAAAGGCAATGTTTTTGTAACAATTCGGTTTTATGTTTAAATAAAGTTGCACAATGCCATGCAATGTTATACACAAATATACAAACACTGATTTTTATTACCGTTGCCATTAAACAACATAATTATTCAAAATGTACAAGAAATATCTCCACCAGAAATATTCGTTTTTTAAGTTTCCGTGTCAAAATTATGTAAACTCAGCACTGAAAGTTACATTTATGATAATTCGACACAAAGTATTGAACTATTACAAAGAATTTTGTTAAGATAAAATGTTCATTATTTAATTATCTATAACTTTTGTTATAATACTTGTTATTTTATTGTTTTTTGGCATAAATAGTGGTAATTTTAGTTATATGTATTGGCATTTGAAGAAAACATCAACAGAATTGTATTGAATACTTGTCAAAGTTTAGAGTAGCAGTTTGGAAGACTTGAATATTAAAATAACGATATGTTGTGAAACGATTGAAAAGTAATCCGGAGCATTCAATCATCCGTTTCATCCGCGTTGGCATAAATCAACATAAATTGTCTACACAGTGTACACACACGCCCAAAAAAATAATGTTGCCGACACAGAACAGAAGAGACGATCCCATTTAGGATTGATTTTTCAATTACTCATATACATACCAACCAAATTTCGACATTTCAAACACCAAACGAAAATATTCCGAATTCTAACCTCCAAACGCTTCATCAAACTTTAAACATACTCGACCAATTCAATCGATACAGAATCCTTTTCAAGCTCTATGCCGGTTTCTATTATCGTATCAAAGTATATATAATGTAAAGCAAATACTACACACCTTTTCTATACATACATGAATCTACGTGTAAATAGTAACGACACACTGCACACGTCGAAAACGCATTAATGTCGAACGCAATAAAACTGTCCATACACGCTCCATTTACATCCCAAAATTTTCACCGCAATTGCTTTCAACATGATCAACGTATTGATGATCTTTTTTTATCTATACGGTAGTTAGTGTCAAATTACATGATGTACAACCACAATAATTCAATCAAATTCTTTTCATCTAATAGAAATCGAATAGTAGATTAGAAATAAATATACTAACCAAACAAATTTATTGGTTCAACTTAATTTTTATTCGAAATGAAAGTATTTGTATAAAGAATTTATTAAATTTTATATGCTATCATAAATAATAAGCTAGTAGCCAACAGATGGCGCTGGTAGCTATTCAATTATGAGCTTGCTTTTATTGTTAATTTAACTTTGTTTAAGATTCTCAAATGCTTTAATTGATGCTTGAATAAATGATGCGCTAATTGATTTTATTTAAATCTGATCAAATTATACTTTTACTTCTCTCGACGTGCTTTGGTTCATTATAAATTTGTAACTTTCCTTGCGTTGCTTCACCTTGATTGATGCAACGCAAACAAGTACCATTAGAATCGCGTTAATTAGCGTACACTCGATGTAATGCGGCAAACAAAAAGACAGCAGCCTAGCAAAAGTATTAGCACCTAATTGCATCTCGGGCGTTTTGCGTTTATTACTCATCTTAGATTTAATTATGAAAATTTTCCGAACGCGCACACAATTCGAGTTTCACTGTTTCACTTTCGCGTGATGCATCAGCGCTTTGTGCTTAATTCATTTCACAATCATCATGATATTGATGAATTACTTACTCTACTTGTAGATCTATAAATATTCACATTCACAAGTAGAAAAATACGAGCAAGTTGAACTAATTACAAAGTCCGCTCCGATGACAATTAGTCTTCGAAGCGCATGAAAATATGAAGCATGACGCGCCGACACAAAGAAATTAGAAAATGACGCGGAATAGAAACCGCACGTGGCCGCCTGCAAATGTGAATGCGAAAATGCGAAAGACTTTAGGTGTATTACAGTTAAGGATACTCAGTACACACATTTGTTGCGTTTAGATGTTTGAGTTGTCAGTACGTGCAGCTAGAAAGCGCGTTCGCCGCCATGCACTAATCAGATGGCGAGCGCAAAAAGTGCATGAAATATGGAACATGACGCCCGTTGCGTCGAGTTTTCGCGTTGTGTCCAGGTGCGAAACGACAATAAACCATCGGCGGACGCGACGCCGGTTTTGTTCCGATGGGTGGAAACCGGTAGGAAAGTCCAATTACGAATCGAGGGACAGCTAACAAATCATTAAAACTTATTAGAATACTCGCTGCTGCAACACGGATGAAAAAGTGAACTAACTAGAAATTAGGTGGCAATAAATTGGATGTTGGTGAGATAGCCTGATATGCCTAGATGTCAACGTTTGGTCCATAGATAGTAGAGGAAGTATTTGTTCCGCGAGTCACATGGAAAGTTCAACACTTTTCCTTTGTTATTAACGCGTTGGTTTTTGATGCTGATGGCTAATTAGGTACAACTAGAGCTATTTCCATGTAAAATGTTGTTCTCACTGTTAAAATTTATATTTATCAATATTATCTTCAGTTCTATTTATTGCGATTCTACACTAACTGGTGCGTTCTGTCAAAAAACGTTACTTAGATATATTGTTAATTAAATAAGTAATCTCGGTGGTAAATAATAAATATATACATTAATTATTTAAAACAATAAATTATTTATAACCAAAGATTTATCATTATCTACTCGTAAATCAAATGCAATCTATAAAAAGCAATCCAAGCATTAACATCAACTAGACCAACCCCACTCCGTGTAAGTTTGTAATTACAAAATGTGCTATAATTAATTTCGCGCATCTAATCGCCATCGCATTGTAATTAACTTCCATACGAGAGTTCCACACAGTTCGCGCGCGCGCTCACGTCTCGCGATATGAAATTACGGTTTTCCTTTTCATTTTCTAACACTTATTAGGCGCGAGCGCGATTTCCGCGTTCGGCACGCAATTAGAACGCGTGCATCTTTGTCGTGCGCGGTACAGCATCAAATTCACCTCAGCGCACACGAATTCATCTGTCAATATTTTTTCTTGCCGTGACGTGTGAGACGCGTGGACCTCCCAAGCGCAAAACAAATCAACTAAATAAAATAATAATTAACAACATACAAGAAAACTGATGATAAAATATTAAAAATTACTTTTTCATTTTCACACAAACTTAAAACTATTGTAATTATTTGTAAGTTATACACTTGCAAAAAAATTCACATGGAATTAACGCATCAATACGCATCACAAATTCGTTCATCTAGAACAGTAACAAAGAACTGAAATGTGAATAGTAAACTGTACAAACAAACCACAGAATAGGTTTACTTGTTTTAAAAAAAAACTGATCATGAAGAAAAATTAAAAATAAAAACTTTCTTTCAAAGGAATTTCTCAATCAGTGAAATTTATATTGCACACAATTTTGTTAATTCTTACGTAACATATTAAAATATTTTTTTCCAAATAAATCGAATTTATAACGACTCATTCATATAACTGCGGTGGTCAAAAAAATTACGGAAATTAGCAATATAACACTAACTGCAACCGGAAGCAATAACAATCGATTAGTGGCCAATTGGAATTTAAACATTTTAATTCAAATTTCTCGTGTTTAACGTTTAACAAATTTTAAAGTTTCATTGTACATCGTATAATACATAACTTTCAAGTGTACATTTTTGGAAATTCACTCAATAAACATTTTATTTTCGTAACATTTGTTTCTGTTAAATCGAAAAAAATAAAATTGTATTTAATACTAAAATCGGGCAGAAAAAAATAGAAAACATACAATATTTAGCGTTTATTTGTATATAAACCCTAATAAGATTACTTTAATTTTTTAACATTCTTTGTAATTGTTAGCAATCACGTGACGCTGTGAGAATTTAATTTGCAATTCTTCATAATAGAAGTTAAAGTTAATTATCTTAACTTTATTAATTGTGTGTTAGTTACAAACTTATTTTTCGTATTTTAACGGAAACTCCAACGAGCAAGCTTCTGATGAATAATTAAAAATAACTACGATACAGAAAACCAGTAAAACAAGAAGTACAAAAACTGCTTGCTAAAATACAAACGATGTTGAGTACACTAGAGTAGAGTACGGAACGTTTAAAATAATTAGCAACGTTTCGTTTGACGACGATTTACAATTACCGAGCTTTCTTCAGTTCCGTTGAAGTTGATTAAAAAGTAGACAATTAACCTCAAAAATTTGCAACAATTCCCACAATTCGAAAGAAATCGCATCGCGTTTAAATATCCGCTTTGATTTCGTAATAACTAATAACTAATACTAATAACTAATCACGAAATAAAAAACAGTTACTATGGTACCGCCTCAGTAAGAGCTTCAAATACTTGAATATGGAATAAAGACTAAAATTTACATTCAAATTGACAGTTTTGTATCTTGCAGTCACTGTGGAAATGACGTAATGTTCCAAACAGTTGAAACCAATCTTAGTTAGTAAGAAGTTAAAACACAAAGTAAAAGAATACGCACGACATTACAGTTGAAAATCGCTCTGGTTTTCGTTTCACAATTCGAACGTTAGTTTGTGAGATAAAATTCAATGACCCGCGTGATTGACAGTTTATTTGAGCATAACCAAGATCACGTTCGGTTGCGGCCCACGATTCACATCTCCTGACGATCAATACGATTCTATAAATGTATCAACGTGGTACCCAGTTATCATTTCACCAATGAACAGAATGAACACTCGATTGATTCAGACGTAACCACATTGAAACAAAGTCAACTAATGTGAGACTAACTAAAGATAGAATGGGAATTTTGCAAAGAGTTTCCGCGTTAGTCGTCTTAATACCATACCATAAAAATATTACAGACAGTTCACAATTAAACGTTAACATTGTGAACCACCCCTAAAGCGCAAAACATAAGCATGAACTTTTCGCAAGGAAACTTTCAATCAGTAAAGTGCCTTCCAATAAAAATACTACTTTTGTGAGTGTGCCAAGCATAGTACAGTTTTGACGTTTTACTATTCGTACTGCTCAGAGAGTAATCCGAATTTAGTATCCAAGCGTGCATTGTATGAAATCATGTCATCGATTTATAGTTTCAAGCCACCCACGTAATTTCGAATGAACCCGACTGTAAGACGCATGAGGTAAACAACGGGCATCAAACTTTGGTGTTCAACTTTAACTTAAACGTAACATTGTTAAACGAAAGATAAAGTACCCGCAATAAAACAACTGCGGCTGCAGAATGAATGTAAACGTTGCAACGGTTGTTCGCAATTAAAAATCGATATTGCTTCAAACCCCCGCACACAATAATGGCTCGTGGTCGGGCACACAAAAGCCACTAGCCACGCCGACGGCGAGCCGGTTTAATTTAGGTCAAGATTTATGCACGAAACGGCATCGGGAGAGGAAGTCGTTAAACGCTCGCTTTCGAGGTTTTAATTACGAATCTCGAGATGATCGACAATGTGCAGCAACAATCAAGTGAGCACACAATGACCACAATAATTCATTCATTAGCCATTCAATTTCGTGATCTGCATTTCAGAAATTGGCAAATGATTTTCGTAATTGAATTATGGTACAGAGAAATTACTACTATTGTAAAATATTGATACGCAGAAAGTAAATTATAATTATCTCAAATAAGATTGCCTATTAGTCAACAGATAAACACACTATTCTTCCTGACATTGCCATCCAAGTGTTTCAACCGTACTCTGTCTCCTCCATATGTTCCAGGAAAAAGCACTTTGAAACGTAAGAGATCAAGAAAGAATCTGGTTAGATCTTATTTATAAAAGAGGGACTAAATTAATTTTACAGCAGCCAGCAAATGAAAAATGTTAATGAATTGTGCAAAATTTCTTTAGAATATAAATTACCGTACCTACTTTCATTTTAAAAATATGTTTACGCATTTCCATTAATTATTATTTAAGTACTTAAAGTAGACAAAAGAAAGTAACCTTTTTATGTCCTTGCAAAGCACTTCTATGATTAGACACTTTATTATCTTTAATGATATCATTTTTTGGCGGCAACACCACACCTTTTTAATTAACATGATAACTTGTGTAAAAAAATGGCAAAAAAGTAAAAGAGGCGTGTGATGCGTTTGAAGTGTTCGCATAATTACTATTAAAAGTCTTCGTGCAAATGTGCGCGCAGACTGGGCACGAAGCTTTTAATTGGTTAACGCGTGGATAATTTGTCACGCCATTAACCTAATTAAACCTCTATTCATACTTCAAAGTGACCACATAACATGCAAAAGTTAACAAAAATTTAAATAATTTAAATTAAATTTACTTAAGTCTCTAGAAGTGTAAAATAATAAAGAAAATGTGTAAAATAAATTTTATTGATTTGTGGTTAAGTCTAATGCGATTATATTATATGTGAAGGTAATTATGAAGATTTCAAATAATTACATCAGAGGCGTACATAGATAATAAAGTCAATTTAATTATCAGTGTTGACTTGTGACGTCTCAAAGTTCCGTAAATTAATGCTTAAAACTTTTATTGAATTGTTTACCGCGTTTCACTTTACTTCTTCAATGCATGTAGGTAATATTCAAAACATTAATTGGTAATAAATATTCAAATAGCAGCAATAAACGACGACGTGTTAGGTGTATTGGCAATTAAATTATTCTTAATTATCGAATTGCAAGATTGTTTATGCTTGACGCGTATATCACAACATTATGGTTGAAGCTGAAAATCGCATTAATCTCTTGCAACTTTAACACATTTCCTTATATCCTACCAAATTTCTATAAACTCAACAAATTGTTGTTCTGCTATGCGATGACTTTTGACTTCACGTTTCATATTTATATGCATACGAGTTAATCGTTGGAAAATCTGAATCTGACCTGAAGTCATAAATAACGTTTAATGTTTACTTTCTAGTATTTATTTCTATGACTGAACAATACCAAATCTTTAACGTACATACATTTCTTCTATCTTTCAATAAAATTTGTTCATTGTTGTTGATTTGAAATTTTTGAAATTTGTAGTAAATTGTTGATCAGATCACTTTAAGTTTCTTTCCCCTTTTGTTTTCGTTTTTTTTGTATAAATCACGTCCGATCAAGTTCATAAACTATCAAGTAATACATACACTCAAGGATAAAGTTTGAAAAGGAAGTTCTTTGTTATAAACAAGTGAAATCTACGCATGAGCACGTAGTCAATAAATAGTCGGCACGTACTCGGCCATGCTGGACCTAATTTGATACGAATTTGACTGAATAACTGCCCACATTGCTCACAAAGAGTCAAAGAGTAAGTTTACCAACCGTGTCCATATGTGGCGAATCATCTTAGAGGGACTATCGTCAACAACCATATGGACTCATAATGTTTAAAAGGAACTAAGCCGTAGTTTACTTGTAATCAGGTTATAATGAATGCAGATGTCAATAAATATGAAAACTAGACATTTGTAGAATAACCTTTTTAAAATTTCTAAAGATTATAGTGGTTTTCAAATATTCCGAATTGATTTGCAGCAAAATTAAATTAATATCTTAGAAAATCATACCTTGTGTTTGAAAATTACAAGTTAGAAGCCTCGCTTTGCATTATCGACTTAAATATTTTTTACATACCACACTTTAATACAAAAAAAAATCAAAATGCAACAAGTCAAGTACAAAAAATTGTTATTTTACCGAAAATACTTTTCTTGCTCTACTACAACGTTTAAAAAAAATGACCATGATTCGCAATACCTTATTTAATTCTTTTTCATATTTTTTGTTATATATATTATAGCGCGATGATTGGTCAAGGCAGAAACTCAACATTGTGTCGACATTCTTTAAATTCATTATGGCCGACTACCATAATAATACACAGGCCGTTGTTAAGGTAGAAATCCACAATCCCTAGCAACCAGTACCAGTAGGGATGGATTTCAAACGTAAGATTTTATACATTTTCAAGTGTTTAGCGAATACATACTCTAAACCCGCTGTGGATGTTAAAAACATAGAGCCAACGCTGTGTCGGACACATTGTATTTTATATATTTTCAAGTGTACAGTAAATACATATGCTAAACGAACTGTGATTGGTCAGAATCCCCACTTCTGACCAACGATGCGTCGTACACATTGCATTATACATATTTTCAGGTGTGCAGCAAATATATATGCTAAACGAGCGGTGATTGGTCAGAATCCCCACTTCTGATCAACGATGCGTCCTACACATTACAGCAAATACATAATCTAGACGAGCTGTGACTGGTACGAACAGAGGGTCAACGCTTTGTCGTACACATTGTAAATTCATGATGGCCGACTACCATAAGAATACACAAACCGTTGCTAAGGCAGAAATCAACATGCCCTAGCAACGAGTTTTAGTAGAAGGGAACCTATATATTAACATTTTCAAGTGTTCAGCGAATACAAATACCTAAGCGCGGTGATGGCTCAGAACAGAAACTCAACACTGTGTCGCCATCCTGTAATTGTATTGTATTGTAAGACCTATATGTTACTAAGTTCAGTCATTGTTTTCAGTTTTAAGTAATCAATTGATCAACAAATAAACCACATTAAACGAAAGTTACAAAATCTTGTGTTACACTTTGACTAGAGTTGTTCTACTTTTGATTCCACTTAAAAAAAAATTAATCCAAAGCTCAACTCAATATAGTCAACATCGACATAAGACATTATAACAAACATTACGTGTTACGTCAAAGCATGTATGATTAAAGTGCGCTGTAGATTTGCCTTATTATTTTCGAATTAACTTTGATTACTAACATAGAACTCAATGGTTGATTGAGTGAAACGTCTATCATCAAGCTTTAATCAGCGTTGGATCAAATTCAAAAATTTCAAAATAAAATTCTTACTCCTACAAGAGCACTCCTACGAACAAATACATACTGTAGAAATTATTCTAGATGGGTTTTGACACAATATTATAATAAGATGCACGTGTAATAAGCAATAAGAAAAAAATTAAGAAAGTACGATGCGGTGTGAGGTTATGACATAATTGTATTATCATTATGAACAACCCATTACAGTCTTAGCACATTATACTCAATAAACTTTAACTATAAATTTAATTCGATATTGTAATCAATGTAATTATGGTGTAAAGCGAAAATCGAGCATGAACTGACGATGCGTTCAACAAAGCCAAATTGATGAATATGGATATGACTAAAAGTGTAATGAACTATTAATCAACTTAGGCTTTACATGGTGTTACACACTGAAAATAATGAGTCATGAGATCATCAAATCAAAAAAGTGAAATTTTAATTTTAGCTCGTAATAATTGCAATTACATATTTATATTATTTATAATAAAAGCAATGTAGGTGTTGTGTAAAGTTTATAATTTAAAACTTAAATTAAGAATGAACAAAAAATCAGTAGGAAGCAAATTTTGTATTTAAATGTTTCAAACTAAATTGTGATTGTTTTATTTTTAGCCAAAGAAAAATTAAAATGTTTAATAATTTTAATAACTCACGTTTGTTTTGATCTTTGGGTGAATATATATATTACAAAACGTCATAGCCGTCATAATTATAGTTAATTTTTTTATTGTTAAAGATAATCGCACGTAAAAAGTCAAGGTGAAACTTATCGACTGACGTGATTCGTGCCATTAGAGTTGATTTTATTGGAGGTAGTATAATTGATGGCGTCAGTAGGAGTTATAATTATGATTAAAAATAATTCACGCGTGTTGCATGACACAAACCAAATCAAAATTAATCAAAGTCAAAACTAAAATCGTATGGTTTGAAGAGATACATCATTAATTTACAAACAATTCAGAGAGTTTTTGTCCTAAATAAAAACATCCTGGGATTGTTGAAGGAGCAAGACAAGAAATTTAGGTTTGCTCGCGTGGTATGCGTCGACTGAGAACCGCGCGCGTCTTCATCGTAATTTATAGCGCGCAAATAGCATCTGACAGTACTTCCTACTAGCCGTAATAATGTCTTCTAATTATATTTATCCAGCCGTATTAATAACACGCCGTCGAGCGCGATGAATAGGAATTCATGCGCGCGAACGGCTGCACTTTCATCGGAATATGGGCAAATATTAATTGCGGAAAGATTACAAATTGCGCACAGCAATTACTACTAAATTGCGCGAGAAAACCAGCGGAAAAACTAGCAAAGCTAAAAAGAGTATAAAATAAAATACGGCCCTAAATTTTTATTACACGAAACGTTACAAATTATAATAAATCTGATGTCAAACTGGTGGTACAAATATTAATCGTTGGAAATTTATATGCAAGTAAATATAGTTGTATGTTCTTTTAAAGAGTTGAAGTCGTGGTGAGAGTGTGACTTAGGTTCGGTTGAGGTGGCAGGTAAAAAGCCTTGCGTTTCCTCCAGGAGGAGCGGGATAATCTAAAACGGACCGTGGGCGATATATTTTAAAGTCGCTCGGTGATAAATTTAACGCTCCACTTGGTTAGCGCTAACGTTTACTTTTCGTTTTTCATTTGCAGTGCGCCGACGCCGTTCTTTCTTATCCACCAGTCGCAAGAACGCAAGTCTTAAACTAAGAAGAGTTTAACCACTGAGTGTCATTGGAAAATTGAACAAATCATCCAGAAAACTCATCAACAATTACAATCAAATAAAGAAAATAATATTAAACAAATAAAAAAAAAACTATTAAGAAAAATATCCACACTTAATGAATTAATCAATCAATTCTAATTAATTTTACGTTCCTTAAAGTTAAGTGTAACATATAGTTTTAGTTTATGATGAATTTTAAAATACAGTCTTGATTATTTTCACAGACAGCAATAGATTAGCTCGCTCTTCGATCGTTTTCTTCACTTTGTGAACGCTTGGACATTTTCATATTTATGCGTTCAAAGTGTCCAATTAATTAGAAAATTATAAATGGCGATTAATCGACGACAAATGACTCAATTCCGAAGCCACTGTAAGCTACTTTCGGTCGAATTTTATTTACATCCCGTCGAAGATTTAATAGACTGAGACGACAATTTGTTTATTTTGATTTTATAAACTACAAAACTAACAGAAGCCGCGTTAACAAAAAAAAAACGCTCTTTGTGCCTAAAAAAAATAATATTTTTTTATCTTCGTATACTAGTGTCTGATATTTAATTTTCTTTAATTCTAACTCAATAATCTCAATAGTTAAACTCAAAATTAAATTATCTCTATAACTAAGACTGTAATTTCGTTCTATTCTTCATTCGAAATGATTGGAATTACATGCAATCGTGTGTAATTAAACCGCAAGGATTGGAAACTGCAAATTCGCCAGTGTCGATAGCAAATTAAACTCGGAAACCCAATAATAAAATCCAAAGCAACAAAGCACCATCGCCGACAATCGTAATTGTTACAATTACGCGTTTGAACTCCAATGAAAGCTCCAATGAAAGCAATCGGCAATAATTTTATTGTCGAACACGACGAACAAACATATTCATTAACAATCACAGTTTCTCTCTTCAAACTCACTTCGTTATTTTTGCGTTTCGTCCATTTACAAACTACAATTACGATTAAAGATCAATCGGTTGTCACCACTTTGCGCATGACGAACTTCACTAACCAACGAATTACAGACATCTGTCCTCGATTTCTTTGATATCACGCACATTGTGTGTTCCTTACTGGTGAATTTACTTTTTATTTCGTGATCAAATCAAGATCACTAATCGCAATTGTTACCTACAATCACTTTCTATCACCAATTAAATTAATCAATCATGATTTTAACGTAAATTTCATTGTTGAACGCCGTTCTATAATATATTCGGTAAATATACTCTTAAAGTAACAGTAAATCAATAAAATGTATTAAAACATTCTTTGGGCTTACAGAAAATAAGAAAATATTTTTGGCTTTTTGCTCTTCATGTCAATAAGTCAATAATTGTTGTAGTAAATTGTATGTAAAGTCATAAACTGAAGTCTTAATTCAATCTGCAGTGTGTGATACAATGACTAATCGATAAACGAAGCGTAAAAAGAGAGAGTTATTGATTGTCGTCGGTCGCGAGTGGCGCGATAAAATTTTACATCATTCGCCATATCGATATTTAATCGCGCGGCGCCGATTAACGCATTTCTCACGTGCATGCGACTAATTTACATGAGTGTTTAATGGTCCGTGATGTGGGAAAAATGTTTGAGAGTTATTAACCATCCACGACCACGCCATATTAGAAATATTCTCTGAAAGGATGAAAAGAAAAGTGACTGAAAGTGGAGTAAAACTCCTCAGTGTCCAGTCCAAGTGTGTAAAATGTTGAATGCACACGATAAATGTAGAATGAAATCAAGAGAAATTAAGTAATAAAATTATGATTTATAATCATTTGAATAATGGGTACAACGTATTTAAGACCATTAAGAGTAATGAGGGAATTTTAACAGCAATGAAAGTTTTAGTTTGGGATTAAATTCTTTTATAATTTCAAAATTATAAATTATTATTACCTTAATAAGGTAATAATAATAATTATTAACGATAAAATAATAAAAAATAAAAATAGAAACAAATAGTGGTGGATGGGAAGTTCACAATTTGGACGTTAGACAACGTTGTACAAGTTGAAAATTAATAACTGACAATAAACAAGATTGAAAATGAAGGAATACTAATTGTTCGTCACGTTTCTGCATATTCACGAAAAGATTTCATGTTCAATCAAATGAAATAAGAGAAATGAAGTACGGAATTTACTGACCGATAGAACGAATGTCATTTCCTCTGACTTGATTTCAAATCCTCGAACGCGTCTAGTCTAATAAAAGTGATTTCACTAATATATTATTTATAATGTTCTTATCACGATGTCGGCGCATCGCAAAAGAGAACGTCGGGCAACTGATTTGTTTCGTTTCGCATGAAATAAAATAAAATAATCCGCACAATGCATGTACAAAATTAAATTTCGAACATACAACATGAACGATGGTTTTCCTTTCGATTTCTTTAATAACAACAACAAGCTGTTTTCTTGCTTTGTTCGTGAAACTCTCCCGAAAGAACGACGAAGCCAAAGTTCACATATTGCACATGTCTAACGTTCGAATGTCTCGACTTGGCTTCTCATGCGTGACCGTGTGTGCATCGGATGTTATTAGAAGTGTAAGTGCGAGTAAGTATTGTAAACTGTTTTTGGGCGTGATTAGCTCAAAACTCAAGACTCAATGTAAGAAAGAGGCTTTGTGAAGTTGTTCGTGCAAGGTGCGTAAGAAGCATCTTAATGTAAATGGAATGGGCGTAGTGTGTATGAAAAACGACAATATGGAAACGGAAAACATGCATTTCAAAGCTTTCGTTGCGTTCCACACATTTCTATAGTTTTTGTTCCATGTTGAAGCGCGCACGACGAACGCAAAGTCGTGAGCTTATTGATGATTATATTAATTCAATCGTTAATTGCATTCCGTACAATAAATAACTTCGTAATAAAAAAAAACACTAAATATTTTCGAAACGATTTAGCACGTAAGTATGTGACTTATTATTTGATATTATTAGAATGAAGAGAAATTTATAAAATTTTTCTATCAAAATAATTCGTTTAGCGTCCAACAAGAAAAATCTAACGTTTCACAATGTGAACTGGTGAAACAAATACAAAAAATTAAATCTTCAAAGAAAATTCGATTTTATATTTCTGTTCTGAAAGCAAAAATGATTGTTGCATAATAAATAATTAACTACTTTAGTGTTTAATTTAGTATTTAATAAAAATCCTTGCAAAATTGTGCAACCTGTCACTCAAAAACAAAAAATTACATAAATTGCGAAATAAAAATATAACATAAACCGTACTAATAGCCCGTAATTAGCAAATTTGTAACCTTCTAATTAAAATCTAAATAAACGCAATCAAAACTAATTTGTATAAATAATAGTAAACAATAAATAGTTCAATGTAATGTTTGACGTGTTCGCCACAAAATAACGAAGAAAACTTTCAAATGTCGGTACACAAATTTAGGTGTCGTCCCCAAAAATCTCCATTAATAAAGAAACACGCTATTAATAGAAAATTAAAGTCACTTAATTAACGCCGGTACGCCTATTCCGTGTTCTCGTTTAAGATGCGCGACTAAACCACTAAACGCCTTTTTGTTTGGCTAACTTTTTATGTTTTACTTACACGTACATCCAGCCTAAGCATCTTTTTAACGATTTAATGAATTTAATGAAACTGAACTTAAGTTTACCGGGCGCAAATTGAAGTTTTTTTGTGGTTTCTTTTGAACTTTATACATAACTCCCTAGGGTTTTATTTTACATGATCCTGATTTTGATATAAAACGATGGCCGTGAATATAACGCGTAATTTGCATGATGAACCTTGATTGCACTAAAGTCAAGACACGCGAGAGCTCACAACTCAAGGATAACCTCCATGAAAACCTGTAATTAATATTTTGCAGAGTATTACGTTGTATCTTGTGAAAACTGGTCATCTTGACTGAATAAATAATGTAATAAAGTAATGCAATGTGTAACAAAATATCTATAAAAAACTATGAAAAACAAATATGTCAATATTTAATTAACCTACTGTGATTCGTTGTAAAAAAATCCAATAAATCTATTTAATTAACTTGTTTTTGTAAAAAATATATTTTTGTGCGAACTTATGAGTCCTGTTATGAGAAGATTACAGAACAAAAGAAACATGAGACAGCAGAAAACATGAGAAAACATCAGAGGGAAGCCTTTATGACGAACGTGATGAAAACGAAAAGTTGTTTACACCAAAAAGGCGGTATTTGTTTTATGACTCAAGATATTAAATTATGATATGGAGCAAAACAAACGCAATACACAAACAAAACTCCATTTTGAAGATGAGTTGGAGTTTAGAAGAAGAATTTTATTTTAAGTAGAACACAAAATGATTTAACTTTAGGTCGTATTATTATTTTTGGCTACTTAGCACCTTTACTTTAGTAAAGTCTTCGTGCTCTTTCATGTAATTACTTCATCAACAAAGTAAACTACTGTGGGTTTTAAAATCAAAGAGCGGAGATGGATAATTACTCTTAGACAAACGTTTTATCTCAGAATACTTACAGTTTGAAAATAATTTATCAGATTTCACGATTTTTCGAATAGAAAACTCACCTGAAACATAAAAAAACGAAACAATTAGTAAGTTTATTAATAATATAAAACTTATTTTTATCAACAAAATGATTTATTTTATATATAACAATAAATAAAGGATAATTAAGAGAAGTACAAATTTTCAAAGAGACCCAATATTTTTTATTCGCATCACATTCAATAACTATTTGTCAGTCTATATTTGTTGAATCAAAAAAATATTGGATGTGTTACAAGTAGGTAAGAAATTCAGCAAAACATGGAGGTCAAACTGACCAAAACAAATAAGGAAGATACAACAATCAACGACGTAATTGCAAGATAATCATGAAAACTACGACAAGCAAAACAAGATTGTGATGAGCCGCAATATAAAACGACTAAAAACAATTAAAATAATTGTTCTCTTGATCAGAATGGCACAATATATAACCTATGACCACCCTATGCTTATTCTGAAGACTTTCTGAAAATTTCTGGAACTAACTGGATGTGCTACAAACAGCAGAAATTTAGAAACAACATTAGATTATGCTGAAACAAACAATACAAAAGATAGAAGGATTAAATAAAATAAGGATATTAACTGACGTCTAACCAATTACCAATTAATCAATTAAAATAAACTAAAAACTTGATACCTTCAACTTGTCGAACAAATTTCTAGTATTTTTATTCTAACTGGTTTATTTTCTTTTAATATACCTGTAGTTGTTACACTTAATTAAGTGAAAATCACCTACTTATTTTAATCACATCAATGAAGTACGCCTAGTTTTACACTTCATTGGAATTTCTTATAATGTTTATAATCTCGCACAACGTGAAAATGATTATTATAAACAAATTCGCACTGCACACACGATTGATAAGATAAAACAATTGCAACACGAGAAATACTAAATACAAATATTGTTTTACACAACACTTGTTTTACTTCATACCTACATGTTAAAGTTCTCGTAAAACAATTTATGTATATGCAGTTTTGTATTCACATCAAATACAAACGTGTCAAATTTCTTGCTTTTATGCGTTTCCCCGATGCTCCACGATATTGTAAATGTACAAACAAGAATTTCACAATTGTTGCCAACTGTCAACGAGAACTAACTACATAGTGTCAACGACTTGTTAAAGCCGACTTTTCGTCAAAGAAACTTTTGTTTAATCCTGTGCTCACTTTCGTGCGCTTTGGTGCAGTTGACTTCAGTTATGATTCTTCAGTGTTTTGTCGGCGCGCAATTGTTTACCATTTACAATTAAACGTAGGCCAGCGACAATGCGTCGTCGGCGTTTTTTTTTTGTGAAGAAACACAAAGAAGCAAAGAGGAAATGACATACATCTGTCACTGTGCACTCGTACGAGGAGTTGTATGCACATGTGCATTAAATGTTAATATCACTAACTCTACTCGGTCGAGCTAGGATTACGAAATGTCAGTTGTAGAAAAGGCAAGTCATGAAATGATGCAGATAAAACAAAACTAAAGAAATTGTTCAGTGTAACGAGTTTAGTTCTAGTTTAACCTAAATTTAATTTTTGTCGTCAAAATAATAATTATTATCTATATTTGGAATTTGTTAACATTTAAGCTATAAAACAATAAATTCAGCAACATATTCTTGTTAATTATCAAATTTATACCGTAAAATTATCATCATTGTTTAATCGCTTTGTTTTAGTAACTAACAAATTTTGGAATAACGTTTAGCTTGTATATTCATTAACAATCTATATAAGGACTGAGCAAATTTACTGAAAACGATTGAGAAGGCTGCGTGTCGGTTAGAGGACTCCCAGGATATCCACTGGACTGCGCACTCCACCGTTTAGCATCATTGTAATCTGAAGTTCAAGTCATCATTGTGTGCAAATGCGAAACGAGTTTCGATAATTCATCCTGTCTTAGTACGTCTGGCCTGACTCGGCATTGTTTGCGTTTTCTCCTCGCTTTTCTGCTCCTTGGGCGCCGACCGCGAGCTCGCACCAAGTTCGAGCCGGCGGTAATTGTCGAGGTCCCGAGGTCAAAAGGGCTCATCGGGCTTGCGTTTGCAGACACTTAGCGCACCTGAACCAAACAAAGAATCCAAAACAAAATCGTACACAGTGATAGTGTAACGTTTCACTCTTTACCTCAAAGAAGTGAATCTGTATAGTGCAACGATTCGATACTCGGTACCAGAGTACATCATGGTAAGTAATGCATTCGTTCGCGTTTGTGCAATCTACATTAAATTACAGTTCGAGTCGAAATTGAGCTCGTGCAAGACACAGATAGGTAATTAACAAGCGAACAGTTCAACGAGATTATCTTCAAACTCATTGTGCAGATGATCACATAGTGCGATGATGGTTTGATGGTCGTAAAACTCAACCAGACTGAATACGAAATAGCTGGAGCGCGAAATTCCAAAATTTCTCGAATAACATGTCGCAAGACACTAGAAAAATAATTATCGGCTAATTATCGCGTAATTGTTGTGAAACCGTTATAATTACTGACTACAACTAAACACTATTTAAATATTACTTTCAAAAAAATACGTTTTAAATAATTTTGGAAATTGTAACGCCCTCTATGATTCACTAATCTTAATAAAAACTTACCTAACCTAAAAATATAATGAATATTTAAAAAAAAATTATAATGAAACTTTGATAATATCGAATTGAACAATCACGCACGAGTAATCATAATTATTATTATTCCACAGAAACATTAAATTACACACTTAACAATCAGATTAAAAACAGCTAGTTTCTTAGCTGCAAAGATAAGCAGGAAGTTAAACGTTTCAGTTACGGGAAGATTAACTGAATTACGTACCAGTCGGCCAATCCATCACACGCTGCGTTCTGCACAAACGAGAATGATTTTATTTATATTTATTTAAGCGTAAAAAGTTTAGCAACTTCCTAGAAACACACAAAAGCAACGAATCAACGGGGCAAAGCAAAACAATAACTTACGCAACAGTTTATGAACTGACCAAAGTTTAATCAATGATTGCCCAACGAACAAACAACAAAAGCTTGGAACATTAAATTAAGCATTAAATTTAAATATTTTGCACAATAATATTCTTAGACACTAAATTTTTAATTTTTTTATAAAAAAAAACGAAACGACATTTACATAACTCTGTCGTCGTCGTTCTGTTTTACAAATTTAATTAAGATATCCCAACCAAAACTGTCGTTTTACTTAAATTTACGATGAATTAAATTACGTAGAATTGAGTTGTTAATTGCTGCATTAATAGGACGTTTTTATTGACTCAAAATTTCTTAAACACCAAAAATTTAAAAAGTTAACGACGTGTGAAAGCATTTCTATTTGAATTTTTTTATTCGAGATAATTTGATTGCAAAAGCCAACAATTTTATTGTTTGAGAATAAGTGTATACTAAAAATATGAGTAAATTAGAGACTTTCCTGAATGATTCAATAAATTTTACATCATGTCACATGCGCGCACCCAACAAAAGTTTAGTGTTTTATTTTTATGATTACGAATAAAAAAAAGGCGTCATGCGTCGTGCGCGCACGCAGTAAACTCATTATCAATTTACGCGTGATTAACCGTCGTGCGTGCACAATCGACTTTTGTCTTTCGCCAGCCATGAACGTTTCCAGTGCTAAATAAAAACAAAATAACAGAAAAAGAATGGAAAAGTAATGCTGATTATGCTTATTCAGTGCGTGGTTTTATGTGATTTTGACATCATTTTTTCCGCATCTTGCGTTTTACGACACTACATTTCAATGATGCAAACTAAACTAAGTACTGAGTATCACCGAAAGTGTTTTTGGCGAATAGTTTGGAGTCTTTTTAAGTAAGTTTTTCTATACTTGGTATCAGTTTCTGTTGTTTGACGCCCAAGCAAGTCATCAAGCAAGCAGTTTCGCTAATGTATAAGTTCCTAGATTGTGCAAGATGTGAACAAGTGACGGCGCACAATAAATATAATTTAACTTGCGTGTCTTTCAAGAAAAAAATATGAACAATGTGGTGAAAGTGCAACGTCCACAAACACTCAAATTTTAAAAAATATGACTTAAATTAGTTATAAGTTATAAACTCATGAATAACTTTGAACAACTTTATTAACTTGTTAAATTTAAATGATGATGACTTAATTTTTTTCATTCTTGGGCACCTCGTCAAGTTAATTTTCTTAAAATCAACTCATTACATACAGCATTTCCAAGTCGTATGACGTATGACTTTATCATTCGTTAATTTGTTCTTGTATGCTTTTAAGACTTGCAATTTTGAAAATTGTCTTTTTATGCTTCGAAATGACATGAGCAGACCTTGCCGGTAATTTTTATCTGCATGTTCAAATTTGTTCGAAACAAAGAAGGTTGTGTTTCAGCGAGTAGTAGACGCACGTCGATCGACGATCACCTTGAGGCTAATTACCACAACGACGACGAATGCGTTGCAATTCGAGGTGTAATCCAAGCGTAAATCAAGTACATATACCTATTTATTCGAGAGTAATTCAAGTTTGCGTCAAGTGGATTGGATTCGGCCTTTTCTGCACTGACAAGCATCGACATTGCATCAATGAAACGAAAACTACCAAAACACATAAATTGTATTTATATGTTTATTACATTGATAATTGTTAAAAATATCATTAACATTATACAGAATATAAATAAATATTCATAAAAATATACATTTACAAAATATTTTAATGAAAATAATAGCAAGGAAACAAAAACATTAAAACTTGCATTGGTAAGATTTTGTTTTTTCTTTTTAAATTACTGTTTCGTTTCACAAAATCATAAATATCTTTGATTCGTCTTGTCAGATTGGAATGAAATTTAATCGGATGTATACTCTATTAATTACTCATAAATTTATATCAACACCTATTAAGTAAATAATTATATAAATATTACTAATAATTACTAAAAGAGCAAACATAGCATGTTTTGTAGAGGTTTACTAAATCATTTGTCACGTGACTGTCAACAAAGATAGAGATTTGGTTAAAACTTAATTAGGTTGTTAATTAAAATGCCTATTCATAAGCGACAAGTACATAGATTAAGACGATTTAGTTTATAAGATATGATTTTTCAAAAATGATGGTTCTGTTTTTAAAAAAACCATTTAAAAAATATTCTTTTGCTAAACAAAATTGGAAATATCTTTGGTTCAAATTGACAGAATTGATTGAAAATTACACAATTAATTTTTTTCATATAAACATTTTTGAAATTTATATTTCTTCTAATAAATTAAGCATTTTATTAACAAAACTAAAACCTCAAAACTTAACATTCAAAGATTGACGTCATAAAACATTTGTACTTGAATTACATTATTTTTGACATTCAAAATAACAAATTTAAATACATTACCCAATACTTAAATAAATTTTCTACCATTCGTGAAGAATATGCAAGCGTATCAACATGAAAGGTCTTGTGGTCACTCACCTGAAACCAGAAAATAATTATTAATATTTTAAACAACAAACCATAGTTTATAGTTAATGCATGCAACAAAATTGCGTCAAGTTAAATTACACGTTAGTAACGTGTACAGTTTAATTCCAAGAACATAAAATACGAAAGAAAAAGAAATCATAGGTGATATTTTGCTTGTCCAACACACGTTTAATAAGAAAATAAATTAAAATCCACACAAAATAAACACAAAAACAATTGTACTTGATATAAACTTTAAGTATAACATATTAAATAAATGCGAAACTTTTACTTATTTATATGTTTATTTATTTTTTATTCTTTCCTAATTGCAACAATTTTACGAAACACAGCAAACATTGCAACAATACAATAGATGAATGACCGATGCGTTTCTTCAAACAAGGAAACCGGACAGGAAACGTGGCATTTTCATCCATATTTGCAGTATAAAATTAGGTGAAAGCGTTTTTAATCACAAAGTCGTTTCTATATAAACAATAAACTAGAAAAAAGTTTTAAGTTGTATTTTACAAACTGAAGATTCAAAAAAAAAACGTATTGTCTTGAAATGGTAAAAAAATTTAAGTTGTCTGAAGATTAAGTACTTTAAGATCTTGATGTTTTATGATTTATTACATTTTGTTAGCTTAAATTTATGAACAATCCAGTGAATTGAGCTATAAAAACGTTCGGAAAAACTTTCAATCAATTCTAGTTATAAAGTATCTTGCGTATGGTCCATACAAGTAACAATATTTTATTTTAAGCCAACATTGTTCACCTAATAATGATATCCTTACTTTACATCCCATATTTGATGTTGTTGTTAGACATTATAACCCACTATTGAAAGTTACAACAAACTGAACTTGATAAAAGTTATAAGGCACTAAAGAAATTCAAGTTTGCAGTCAGATCGGTTTCTAATCGTCCTCAAAGTCGTCACAAATTCAGAACAGATGTGCCATGTGTTTCAAAATGATAAAAAAATTAACAACTAAATAACATTCCAGGTGATGTTCGATTTGTTTAGATAAAAGCAATAAAAATCAGAAACAAAATAAAATAAAATGTTCGGAAAAGTAGAACATTTTAGTCACAACTTACAAACAGCAGTTTTCTTTCTTTCTGTCTTCATATTCTGAATGGAAATAAATGTAAAGTAAAGCAGTATTTTTTCTATATGAGTAACGTTTGACGTTAGTTCTTGTATTTTAACGTAAATCATGTAAATCATGCACAAAACGTGCGGTTATAATTATTCAACAACGCTTCAACCGCTCATTTTTTGTGAGTTTATTGCTCGTTTCTCGTTTCAGTTGAAAGTTACTAGAGCTGAAAATTTCACTTTTTGTGTGAATTAACAGTACATTTTACGAGACAGATAAAACAAAATGGTAGATTAATAAAACTAACAAGTCGTACAATAAAAAACATTAAAATTAATAAAGAACAGTGTGGAGTGTTAAAAAAGTGTTTCCAGTTAAAAAATCAAAGTCGTACTTTTACATTGTGACTTTATGTACATTAGTTACATTATTTACTTGATTTTCTTTGTGCATTTTCGTATTAACACTCGCATCAGTGATTTTGCTAGTTTCTTTGCGAATATTGCCCGCTGCTGCCACCGCATGAAAAACATGAAAAATACCTACTCACTCTCGGCTTTAATGTGTCCAAGCATTAAGGTCTTCGATGATGGCCGACTGACCGTCTGACGCTTTATTAATTTGCTGCAAAACTACTGAACACATGCACATATTGCAAGCGTTACAACTGTATGGACTTAAATTATATTAAATGTACAAATGGCTTTATTATTTTGTATCATAATGTACCTAAAATTTAATTTAACAAAAACTACCGATTTCTAATTTTTGTTATTTATTAAAATCCGTTTAAAATTTAACGATGTAATTATTTATTTTATTTGTAGGAGAACCAGACAAACTCCCACAAAGCAACAACAAAAAATGTAGTTAGCAAAATGTTTGCCATACTGTAGTTGACAGCTGGATATAGTCAAGAATCAAACCGATGAGATCAATTTGGAATTGAAGAAATTATTGAGACACACGGCGGCGTGCAGCGTTTTAAAATTCCTGATTCGAGAATAAACGATCCAACAAACTCAACAAATTCAACAAACAAAGCACCAAAGCAGTGATTTTCTCTTCGGTTTAAGATCGACCTCGTTTCAAATTACGATTAACATCTATTAACCTAAAAATATACTAAACTTTACTGATTTGATTAATAAATAAATAAATAAATAGAAAAAAATATTTATTTAAACAAAAAAAATAAATTTCACAATTTTTCAATTTAATTGACGATTCAATTATTACTTATAAAATAATAAAAATATTTTGACCTTTATTTACGCCATTAAAATACGAATTATGTAATGTATAAATTAATTACTGAAAAATAATTACCTAAAATGACCTACAACTTCAAAAAAACATAATATTAATAAATAATATTTTATATAATCAAAATACACATCTTCACTTTTCATTATTACCACTGCTCAATTGCGCTCATTTCACAATTTCATGTAGTTTTTATTCCGTGTTTTTGTCACACTTTGTCTAGTGTACAACGAGTGTGGTTATGTCTGTTGCGCGAATTCATTGTGTGTAGTAATTATGAATGGCAATGGTTTAAAACTCAGCCGTCGACACGGTTTGAAGCGAATAACCTAGATTTCTTTGACGTTGAAAATGTTAAAACTAAAATAAAAGCGAATTGTTCAGTTGCAGTAGGCGTACACCATCTTGGGTATAAACAAATGCCTTAAAAGAAGAAGAAACATCAACAACGCGTCGAGTATATTATTATTTTATTGTGCTGGAATCGTTGAATAAAATAATAATAAATTAGCGTAAAGTATAATTTCAATGATTTATAACGCGTTTGAAGCATAAAAATATAATTTTTGGTTGAGTTTTAAACTTAAAATTGCTGGAACAATGCAATTGTTTGAATTTCAAACTTTTTAAAACTTACACCTCGATCACAATGCTCAAAATTAAATTATTTGCTATCATAAAATCAAAAACAATCAAATGTTTAATTTTTATCATTTTTTTTTGGAAATACATAATAATATAATCTCTAAATAGTCTAAACCATATTTTTTTAAATTCTTTCTTTCAGTTAAATCTTTTTTTAAAATTATTATAGTCCGATTTAAATTTCAGCCAATCATAGCGCAATGCACAAACCAAAAATAAATTTAACAAAGTAAAACGAGGTATATTAAAAAAAAAATTAAAATAAAACATAAATAAATTGACGTAGATATTAACCAGCATTTGCACTTAAGGATGCTCATTTCGTACCATGAAACACAAAGCTTTAACCTCCATTGTTATTCAATTTGCATTGCGAGTGCATTGAGAGCATAGTGAAAATTGGGTCAATTATGTATCAAATGATACTAATGCATCTCCATAAATGTGCTTGTCTCTAAGCATCTGCAAAGCGTCACTACACAAAATGAACATACAAAACCATTACAATAGTAGATCTACTACTAAATAATTGATTCTAGTGGAGCCTAGACGACTCAAAGCACATACTCGTGACATAGCAGAATATCTTAATAACATAAAGTGCACTCACTTACTTCAAACACACAAGGAACGTCATAATGACAAGATACTGAATTAGAAAAAGTTGGAGCAGCTTGTTTGTTCTAATTGTGTCGTTTATTTACAATTTAGTTTATTTATCACCAATGCTTTGACTTCAATTGTTTCATTAAATCCGCATTAAAGTAGGCTAGAAAACAAATGCAAAAAACTGCAAATGCAAGTTTGCAAAGAAAAATCCTCAAGTGAAAAGTATTCGTTCTAGTAAGCTGCAAAAAAACACAAAACAAAACACGACTGACAGATGCTATCTGCTTGCTGTGCAGTTTACAGCCTATTCATTAACTAATGAAGACTGTGCAAACGCGAGAAGAAACCGTGGTGAAGAAATTGCGCAAAACGTCTTCTGTTTTTGCTGCGAGTGTTTGGCAGCAAGCTGAGAGGAAGTGAGTTTCGTATATTTTGTAATTGAGGTAAAAATTATACATAGGATTTTTATTAAAAAAATAAATTTTGATTAGTTTTGTAAATTTGCGAATATTGATATTAATGTATCAAACGACTACTTAGACGACTAGTGTTAAGCAGAAAGCGATGAAACTGAAGAAACCCGTTATTCGGGAGGTCAGTAGGCCCGTAAAAAGCCTGCAGCGGCTCCACAACGATGACGAGACGAATGACGCCGGCCGGCTTGTTTGCTTTCTCGATTCGACAGTTTACTATTTAGAATGCGACAGAAACACCATGGCATTACTTAACACGGCCGTAACACCGATTAAAGCGAACGTCCGGCCTTTCTTCTAACGTCCACCAAACGAAGAACTTATACCTCAATACTTTCTGCGCATGCGCTTCGACGTAAGTCAAGACCTAACCTAACTTTAAAACTAAAATAATCAAAATCGCTAAGATGCAAAGAAATAAACGTTGCAAGTTGAAGTTGATGGAATTAATGAGCTAGAAGAAGTTGAGGAATATACTATCTAAAGAGTTAAATGTGTGCAAGCTAGTTCACATATTCACATGGTTATTTTCAAGTTTTGTGTGTTGAATCGATTTCGAGTCCAAGACTCGACCTTCACACAGTTTTGTATAAAATTTTATCTCGTTTCATATTTAACGCCTACTCATTGATTTGGGATTTTGTGGCCGAATAAGGCCGTAAAGAGTCTTTAACAAGATGCAGTATTCGTCACAGATTCCTCTTCGTTTTTTAATGCCTAAAACGACATGTGGAAAAAAATTCGAAAGTTGGCGGTTAAATTTAAATCAGCAATTAACATAAATAAATATACATATAAAAAAGAACAATTTAGAAACATGTGCAAGGAAATAATTGAATGAGATTTAAATTGAATTTTCAAAGTATTGGAATTTATTAATAAATTTAAAGAGGTTCGCAAAGCCGCTACAAATTTTAGGTTAAATGTAAAAGCACATGCGTAGTTATTAAGTAACTGGAGTTCCTGGAATACTACGAAAATTTAAATTTTATTGGAAAATTAATGCAACCAAGAAGATAATTCTTAGTCCACAGTTTAAAAAAATAAACCACCATAAATAGTACGAATAAAGTTGGAAAAAATGACATTTGATAGATTGATTCTACGTATAAATAACAAATACAAAACATTGTTATTCTCAAAACAAATTAGTAATGCTAACTAAATAATTAATGTATAAAAAAACATTAATTTCCTGTAAATGTAGTCGATAGTGTCTTTAATTAAAATAGAGTTTCCATTATTTAAACATTTATTGCGCGTGAAATCAATAGGAAAACATTGATCGGAAGCGTAGAACACAACAAAACCAAACGAACCAAATAAACAACAAAAAGTTTGCGCATAGTTGCAAACGATGCGAATTGCAAAAGTACACAGTAAACAGGAAGTTTCAAACCGTTTAACGTGTTGTATCTTGCATGACAATCAAAGCATCAGCATGTAAACACATTATCGTTGATTATTTCCCAGCACACGTGAATTAATCAATCATTGAGTTTGTTTAATGCGCAATGATTTCATTTCCCTTTTTAAACCAAACATCAAGAAATAATAACAACATAACCATTTTATTCGAACAAAAACTTTTAAGTATTAAGTTTTGTTATAAGTTAAAAACATTTCCTTGCATGAAAAAAAAAATTACAATTATTAAAGAAATTTAAGTATATTATATCGAAAATAAATTATGCTGGCTATTAAAATGTTAAATTGGGCGCAAAAATTTCTACTTAAAAATGTGAAGTAAGATAACAATCATAAAATGCGAAGAAAGTTCATTATTACAATTAAACCATTAAATTAGATATTAGGTGTAACAAAACTTTTCTTTAAATTTTTAAAATGATTGTTGTTAGAGAATAAAAACATACCTATTACGTATCACGAACAAATTGGCTACAATTACTAACATTTAAAATCTGGAGTAATTTCAATAGTGAATATTATAAATATGTAGCAATTAAACTTTAAATTCTTTGTTTCGTATCTAGAGAATGGTCAAAACGGAACAATTACAGCTGTGGTTATTTTATGTGAAAGAAATGTATACCCAACTTTAGAATTTCTTTTCTAGATTTATAGATTAAGTCACAAAATATTATTAAATCCTTGATGACTCACTTAATTTTAAGGCGTTATATTCAGTCAGAAGGTCGAAAAAAGTGAATTTTTCAGATTTTTTGCTGGGAAAAGTTTTGAATTTATTGATCCAAACATTTTCTACACATATTATGGTATCTTTTAACTATATTTTAAAATTTAGATCTAGTAAAAATATTTATTTGGATAAGAGCTAGAGCTGATCTCATGGAGCTCTACTCAAAAATCACGTTTTGCTAATGGTGACCACTATATCTCTGAACTGGTTCATCTGATAGTCAAAACCAAAACAGATTTCGTTAAAGTAATGTTAAATCTAGTAATTAATCGATGGAAGAAGCAAAATAAAAATTTTTGACAAAATGGCGGTTTCTCAAAAAAATAATCGATTTTTCACCAAAATTTCGATGTAAAATTGTTTATGAAAAAAAACTATTCATCACAGAGAAAAAATCTTCGATTAATTACTAAATAATATATTTAAGAAACTCGTGTTAAAATTTGAGACTAATCGGTTAAGACATTTTCGAGTAGCGTTGGTCACCGACTTTGAAACCACCATTCTGAGAAAAACGCGTTTGAAGTTTGGAATGCACTTTACATGTTATATATCTGCTTCGGTCAAATTTGCTTGTAATGTCGAAAATATTTTTTGTGTGTATTCTGCAATAGATGAACATGCAGAAAATAAAATAAAAAAATATTTATTGAAAATTCTAACTGTATATAACCCCTTAAGGACACGGTACAAAGATAGACTTGTTTTTTCGCCTTGAAAAAGGTTTATAATGTCGTGTAGTCATATCAAACTTATCAAAAAAAAGTTAGAAATGTGTTTAGAAACAAATAAAAAACACAACATTTTCATCTAGGAGAATCTTTAGTCACGTGGATCGATTACAACAAACAAAACCATCAAAAAAATATCCGGACGTTGCCGAGACAAACAATTCTGAACGTTGGTAAAAACAACAACCCAGCAAACAAAAGTTTCTTCCTTTGTTATTACAACATTGACTAAACAAGATAAAAGTTATGTTATTCAAGAGTATTTACGTATTACTTTATTTTGTGGTAAATTAAAATATAAATTTGAAATAATTTACTTTCTAACACTAAACGCAGTGTAACCAAAATTACCATTAAAGAACACTCTACTCGTATAGCAACAAATCTTATACAATACCATCTAATTACTCCTCTGCAAATTTAATTTAACTCTCAATTACAAAACCAACTATGGTGTCATTATTTTTATTAGCACTTGTGTAGACTACGTAAACTAATAAACAAATTCAACGTACTGTTATAAGCGGAATATAAATTATTTCCTTGTACCAAGTCTTTACTTCATCAACTAAAATTCTAAACTTTAGATTATTTATCTAAACATTTAATTGTTAAACAACTTTTTTCAATACTCTGTATTCATCCTTGGTTTTTACGATATACGATAAATGTAATGAAACTTCCACATCATTAATCACGTAGGTAAGTAATCGATTAGAATGTTTTATCCTTTTAACTTAAAACATTACCAAATAATCACCAATAAATTTAAAATGTATTTATACAAGTTTTAAAAGATTTAAGGCTTGAGTCTGTAAATTCTGTTTGTTGTGAAAAACGTTAAGCTAACACATCATCTGTAATGCGCAGGCGCAGACATTTAATTGAAAAACACTCCAACTCCAACAACTTCAACCCTAATCCAGACAATCTAAAGAGTATTGGGGTGACTGCTCTGACATGCCATGCCTTCTACGATTTATGTCAGAGTTAATGCAAGCAGTGTTTACCAAAGGTTACAGAAGGATATTGGTATCTCCTGCTGGAGGAGTGGTTAGTTGGCATGGCGACAGACAGACATTGTAAGCCAACATCACAATGAAAAGTTATGAGGAACATTTTGTGGTGTGAGTTGCATAAATCGCAAAATCTTTAGTATGTCCTGAATTCAGAATCTGGATGGATAAGAAATATTCCGAAAGCTTTGTTTTTAAAAGTTTGAAACTTATAGAATATCAGATAAACTTTTTTTACTTTGCGTAAACTAGTTACTTAAAGTTGGTACTTCACTCCTGCGTATTTTCAATGTAAACATTACCTCCCAAGTGTATTCCCTCAAAGTACAAATTTAAGTCTTTTCACACTACACTTGAAGCAACGTGTACTCAAAATTCGATAAGAAGCCAGACTATTTATGAAAGATCTCAGCTCACGCGAGTAAAGCATCTCAATCTTTCCTTAAGTCCTAAAAAGCTACCTCACACTAAGTACTAACCAACCAAAGTCTATACCAAGTGATCCATTAATGAAATAATATTTTCATACCAGATTATCACTCTGCATCATATTAAAATCATCCTATATTCAGTAAGGTTTCGTGACTAAATATAACTGCATATGAAACCAGTCTCTCGAGGACTTGTGCGAAGCCTGGCCATGTAAAATTCTTGTAAGTTGTGATGGCTGCGATGATGGGTTAAGACTTATTCGGCTTCGCTACGTTCACCACGCTCCACTCGGTTCTCGGTCTCATATTCATCTAAACAAACTGCGCGTCGTGGTGGATTCGTATGTGAACTTTGTGGCAGTGCGCGGCGTCTCGACGTCGAGGAAGGCTAACAATTTTCGTGCCATGCAAAAACCGCGAAGAACGTGTGTGTTGACACATCTCGTGCGCTACGTTTTCGTACGGTTCGCAAGCCACTTGCACGCGTGCACTTTCATAAATTACATAACGTGCAATGGTAGCACACATGAGAGGACACACGAGACACCAAATATGCAATCTGATAACTTATATATATATATATATAACTTCTTCTTCATCACCATATATAATCTAAACTCGAGTTAAAGTAGAAAATTGTCAAGAGCAGAGCGGGAAATGTATGGAAATATAAAATTAGAACTGTAATCTAGTATCTAGAGAAAATTTGATTAAAAAGATACGTCAAAGGAAGTTTTTGTAGATCTGTATATGACGTGCTCAGAGTATAAGGTCAGATCAGGATTTAGCTACAAAGGACTTTCAGGAATTAAAATTTGACGACCAGCAATAAACACTTAAAAATAATCTTGCAATATTTAGATAACCATAATAATTGCGTGTGTGTGTGCAATTACTACTTAGCAATATATGCAGGCGTTTATCCTGTGTTTTCAAAAACAAAAAATCACCAATATGCGTCGTGCGCGGGCACTTAGAACTATTAGCGCTCCTATTAGTTTGAGAGATAAATGGGCTGATAGGGAACGAGGAAAAGGACAATTAACCTTCGCCAATCTAAACGCAACTCCGCACTCGACAAGTCAACAACTCTACAAACTATTTACTCTTTGATGCAATGCATTGCACGCACGCTGTACGCATGCAACAAATGCACCGTTTATGCTCTACGAAATGTGCGCTACGTGTTTATCAAACATCTGATGATGATGGAAAATATTCTAAATGGAATCGTTTTATCTGGCTACCTTTTAAAAACACGTTCATAATATTTCACTGCATATACCTACATCAAAGTAAATATTACAGTTTTATAGACAAGATTGTAAAAAATCCAACAAACCAATGTATCGTGTACTTTTTTTTTATCTTACTTATACTTTTTATGTAAATATTATTTTAAAGCAAAAAAGATAAATAAAATATTTACCAATAAACTTGTTTGCGTCTAGCATGTAACGTCATGTAACTTTGCATCGATTAAAATTATTAGTGGTTTATCACAATTGGATTGCTTGAATTGTATTCAATTAAATTCTATTGCCATTATTTTAAAAAAGAGAAGGGAGGAGGGAGTAATTAACGATGACATTATTAGTTCATTGACTTGAGCAGAGATTAAACATTGAGGCGCGAAAACATCGCCAAGTAAAATGCATTGGAATGGACTTTGCAGTTGAAAGATATAAACTGCTAGTCGTTGTCTACAAGTGCACAAGTCTAGGAGTCGACACAAGTCGATGTTTACGCGTGCTCAGTGTATAAATTAAGCATTTTCGCCTCTTGTCTGCAATGTGCAATATTACAAGCAATTCCAATTCGCATGTGGTTCGGCAATTACATATAAATACCAGAGTCGTGTCTGTTTTACGATAATAAAATTCAAAGCATCAAAGGGAAGACAAATATATAAATATTTGGATAGTATTTGATAAAGAAATTGTAAATCATTCCAATAGGACCTACTAAGTAAAAGTTAATTTGGAAACCCCAACATTAAATCAAGATATCCACCAGCATATGTTCTATTCTTAGGAAATCATGTTGTAATTAACATGAAATGAATCATACTGATTCGATTACTAACCTCTTGTCGCATCTGAATCTGCAAGATTCCAAAGTCGCTGCAGTTATACGTTTATAGGTATAGTTATTGTGTACATACTTATTTATTGTTTTCCTTGATCCGTGCGTGCGCGCATCTTATAAACGTGTGGCAGTTGCAATTGCAGCATCTCGCGTCACACATAATTCATACGATAATCACGCCGACAATGCACACTGCGCATTAAATTAAGTGAAAACATAGCCACAAGGCTTACAGTGCTATGTGCCGCATTGCAACAACTAATGATTGCGTATTAACGACTCATTGCTGCCATCAATTCAAACGATTTTTATTCCTACTTTACAAATAACTAAATTTACTTACCAGTATTTAAATTGTTTTAGACAAGAAAATAGAAAAATTATACTTAAACAAAGTAAAGAGCTATTATTGCTATAATAATTATTCTTGCGTCATTTAAGACACGTCAAATGTTAATGTTAAATTTAGCAATGTGCGATAATTGCACAAAAATGTGTTGCACACTCCTATGCATACTATGATAGAACCTAATGATTAAAACTTATCGTAGTATGTCTATATACTAATTTATATGAAGACTATGTGAGTGTTGGTTAAATGTTTTTGCACTGTGTGGGTATAAAGTTAATCCAGGCAAACAAGGCAGACATTGAGGAACAATCGCCTGTCAGACCAAACAGGAAGGTGTGCCGTGCCAAGCTTCACACAAATTAGCAAACAAACAAATAGCCCAATAGGTGAGTAAATGGGCGAATTAGGAAACCTGCTTGGAAATTGCATTAGAACAAAACCCATACACACACCTTAGGTGTAGTTGGATAATAATAGGAATTTCTGCCCATTATTAGAGATACGCAGTCAGTGACATGACTTAAGTGGGATTACAAAATTAGAATTAATTGCAAAGATGCATCAGACTACAAATTAGGTAAAACATGTAGAATTAATTGTTCAATATTTGGTTATAGAGGAACTTAATAAATTGTCCTATTTAGTTTAGACTGCTTTTGTTTGGAGTTAGAAACATTGTGAATCCTACAATAAACAAACAACATTTTTGATTCCTTATTTCGTTAGACTTTAAATTTGATTACGACTAATCCTTATTCAAAGGCGATAAGGTTTTACTTCTACTACTTTTTATAAGATTAACCTAAATAGATCCCACGTGGAATATTTTACATCGTTTGACTAAATAACTGCTGGACTGAAAACTTCATCAAACAGAATTTTTAAAATCTTAGTAAACAAAGTAGACAAGAAATTTGATTATAATTTTGACAAATCTTTGCCTACTTCTTAGGTTGCGATTTGTGACCGTAACCAGTGATGTAACAATCGTCGTCAATAATAGCATTACCTCTATTCGCGTTTGTTTTGTCTTCTTGAAGGCAGCCATACCAAAGTGATAGTATTATGCACTACAAAAAAAATTACATACTTTTCTAGTAGTGCGTTCGTGTACTTGTACGCGTTCCACTTTTAAAATTCGTGCCGTTGTGCACATGAGCAACTTCTTACAGAGTAAACCAAATCTTTTGTCTTTTTCTTGTGTTTTTTTCATTAAGTAAGAATACCAAAACAAAAAAAAAACTTACACAGATATATAAAACACTACTCCAAACTAGTTTTAAACAACGCGTACCAGCGTTAGATAAACTATGACTAATTTCCTTTAAGTTTGCTCTCAATTTTATTAATTGTTCGACACGAGTTGTTAAAACGACGCTCGTAAAGAATTAGTTACCTATCAACAAGGCATTATCGAAGAATGGAAGGTAATTAAATGCTCCGAACAAAACACTCCAAGCGATTTACAAAACTATGTAACTTTACGTGGAAGTGGATAAAGTAAAGTAGTTTATAACGATTAAGTATTTGTGAATTACTTACTGAACATTGAACTGGACTCAAACTCAACTTAACTTAAACTGAACTCTACTAAACTCTAATAAATTTAATAATAAACACAAAACAAACCCTCAAGCTTTTTGAAAATGATTAATTTTTTGTTTATTACAACTCAACACTGAACTTCCAACACGATTTGCAGCAAACCCACTAGAATGATTACACAATTTCTCGGTTTGTATTGGATTTACTTGTGATGTCAGATTACAATAGACTGGGCAAAAAACAATAAATTAGCACATGCAAAACAGCCAGACAAATCAAATGTCAAAACACCTACAAATCACAATAAAATTATATGTTAGGCAAATTTCATAAAGTACCTTTTTGTTGTATATACAGTATACAGTATAACCTGAACTAAAACTAAACTATTAAAACATCCAAAATTAAATATTAGCGACTCAATTTTTTGAAAAGCGGTGAAGAAGACATAGTAGACACCAACAGGAAAACTAATGTTTTATCAACAGAGACTCAGTGGTAACCAATAACTGATTATTCCATATAGGTGTCGATATTAACGTGGTTTTACTATATATTTTTATTATACCAAAAACAACAAAAACTTTAATACTATCATTAACCTAATATTATGTTACTGTTTATATTTATAAGCAGAAACTTCAACAAATTCTTAAAAAAACTAAGAAACAAAAAAACTACTACTTACTTAGATGAATATACAAAAAGAAACAAAAACTCGTTTTATACATTCCTATGATAAGCTCAAAACATATCAACAACTCGTAAAACAAACAAAGACATAAAATACAACAAAAAAAAACATGAATTTGTTGTGTAATTTTGCGAAATAATCCACGCACTGTTTATCCAGTTCTAGTCGTCAAACAGTGAGGCACGCTTCATGTTTTATATCAATGTTGCCATACAAAATAGCAAGTAGTAAGTCTATAACGTTGTAACGTCTTGTGCTACTAGTTATTGCCTTACTTCATTGGTAGAATTAATAATTACTGTACCGAGTACATTGATGGATGTGAACGCTACATGTTACTATTGCAGCTATTTGCTTGTTTCATGCAATCGAGACTCCAAACTATTAATTAGTTTTCGGTTTAATTGGCACATTGCTGCGCGTGTTACAAATGTGCGACGATTAGGACAACATTTACAAATTGCGCGATTTTATTCAGACTCACAGTGGAGTAATCTTGAGAAGAGTTGGTAGGAGACCAGATTGGTAGACTGTTATGAGTCATAGTTACAAGAGACGGGGAATATTGCAATGTGATAGTAATTACGCTCTGCAAGGTAATTACAAGAAGTTGTATGGATTTAAATTGTTGGATTTGATTCGATTGTGAATTAGACTGAATTAAAGTAAATTAATCTTATGGTTATGATTGAGAACAAATGTTACACAAGTTTGAAGTAATTAGAAAAGTATCAGGTTACGTTAGGTAATAGAGTATATATAAGATTGATATCAAATTATCTAACTGATATTAAAACGGTTTGATCAAATCTCATGAGAATGTTGTATGTTAAATAATACTAAGTCAAGAAGCGGTTAGGTAACTGGCAAGGGTCGACCAAGAAACATTTAAATGCACGCCCCTAAGTAGACTTTAGTGTTTATTGGAAGAAACCTAACGTAAAGGAGGAGCCTAACAAAGGCTCAAATCGGTAATATTCACGCTTTAGCAATTGTAAATCAAATATTCAGATAATATAGGTCAGGTTTGATATCGTCGAACAACGCCCCTTTCGGACGCCGCTGCTCATCGGAAAGAACACAGCGTGGCTACTCCCCTGGTTGCATTGTTTCGTCAATGGGGATTGGTCGGGTACGTTTGCCAGCACGTAGCAACGCTCCTCCCCCACCGAATAAATACACGCCTTAACAGAACTAAGTTGACTTAGTAAACTACGATAACAAAGAGATACAAAATCATAACCTCTATAATAAATAAACCTAATTTTTTAATGTTTCTTTATAACTTGATTAAATTCTTAATTGTTTTACTCCTAAAAATCGTTATGAACAAGCTTATAAATTCCTTTTAAATTCTCCAACGCTTTTCACTACTTTGTTTGTGTATTTGTATTTTATCATTTTCCGAAAGTACTTCTTATTCCGCATCGTAATTCATATGTCACGATTTGCCTCGTGCGGCTCGTGGTACGGATTAGTACGGTGCCGCGCTTTGCGTCACTTACGTAACACGGCATCAAGGACTTTGCAAGGACTAACAGCACAACACATGCACATCAAGACCAAGACCACTAACCTCTACAGCCTTAACTGCAGCCTTCGTTGCTAACACAGTGTATATATAAACAAATTACTAAAACAACAGATAAAATAATGAACGTTTACTGTTGTTTCGTGTGCAGACGACACAATCAGGCACAAAATGCAATTTAATTTCAATTTCAATTCGAAATAAACTCGTTGCTGTTTTTGATTGCTTGGATTAGTTTACAAAAACGAAATATCAATGCATGTGTCACAGTTTCAGATTACATATCATTTTACATGCAATGCAATTTTCTCGATACAAAACCCAGCATCGAGGAAAATACATTTTCACTGGCAGGTGACAACATGTCAAAACATTAAATCAAAAATATAAAATATAAAGCAGATAAAAGTAAAATTTTCAGAAATCAACAAATTCATTGGTTACGTTAATTCCGAGCAACTGTTATTGGTCGTCCATGAGAACTGATATCTTCTGACCACGCCCCAAAAGTGCCTTTTATATAATAAAGTTAAAATTCTTTTAAATACAATTAAAAATATTGACAGTACGTGCAACACTAGGTAAACTTGAAGACATTTAAACGTTTTGTCTTCAACGTTGTACCTAGGATGTAAGAAAATTTCAAGTTTATGGCTTGAATGGCTTCAAACCCGACTGTGAGGTCGAGGATGCAGTATCGCACAATTATACGTCATTGCACAATTGCAAAGTGCCGTTAGAGCGTCTCATCATTATTGAATTGAACTTGTGAGTAAAGCGATGGTCTGAGCATCTGAACATACAGGCCACAGCGCAGACAATTGACTCAGTTAAAACAACTTTACAAAAATGTAGCGTACTTGCGCATGTACACAATGTGTTCAAACACTAAACGATTACAGATTCTATAGAAGAATATACCGGTTAGAGTCGTAAAAAACACCGCGACGAAATCGAAGATGAAGATAATTTAAATTACATCTGTAACATTCGCTACGATTTTATAATGTTAAATTTGATAACCTCAAAATCAAATAGATTGAGTAGTTAACTTAGTTATCCACCAAATCGAAACGCTCTCTTTCCTTTAAGAGTATTGATCTCATAAATCTAGCAAACAAAAATATTTTATGCACAAAACTAAGTTTTTTCAACCGTAAATATTGCTAAGCTATTGTTGAAATTTATATTCCTACAATTTTATGCATAGATAACCACTTTATTTGTCTACAAAGCAGAGAATAAATTATTACAAAATATCAACGAGTACAGCGCGTAATTTTTTTCGTTTAATTTCAAATTATTTTTATATGTATCGCTTAGACCCGTAACAATTAATATGCAGTCAAAAACTCCAAGTTTTTCAACTATATTAATTCGAAAAATATCATCGCTCTTGGGTATATAAGTTAGTCAAAGCGAATTCCTAAAGTATAAGACAATTTATTGATCCAAACTAACATCTACCTGTAAATAAATCGTGTTAGGCTAGATCGGCAAGTTTTTATCATAATGGAAGCGATTAACTATCGCACACAAGGTCGCTTAGTTAGCTGCGTAGTGACTTGGCATCGATATGGGAACGGTAATTACTGTTTGCCGAAACTAAAAGTTTTATTTTAGCAATCCGCACACATCTAAACAAACAAACATTATACCTAAATAAAATTTGAGCTGAGCAATCATCAAAATATTTACAAGAACAAAACATTTTTTAAAAAACAAATTTGTTTCTGCTAACTTTTTGATTGATGGTACAAAACCATAAAAAAAGTTGAAGCATATTCCATGGTTGTTTAGTTTCTATGCGTAAATTATGCGAATGATTATTTCTTGTTATTTTGCAGTATACAAAACTATTGTTTATGCAAAACTTTTATCAATTCCACGCATGCGATCGTAACGGTGTTTTTGTCATAACCGAACAGCTATATATGGATTGTTACGCTTGTTTGTAACTTGTTTTCATTTCCATTTGCAAATTGGAAATTGAGAATTGGGGAATGTAATCGTTAAATATGTGAAATGTAAAGCAACACATGGCGATAGTAGATATGTTAGGCTGGTACGAACATCCTGAACGAAATTATATTTATAGACATTCAGAAGGTAATAAAAGCGAAGATAATGGGCAATAAAAAATGGGGTTAAATCGCTAAATGCATTACAGAACGCAAAGCAAACTATTACTTTCTGTAACTTTTAACAACACAAAACATATGAGCAAGTACTCTGCGCCACCTGTGAAGGACACAGCAGGTTCCTGAAGATGTGTCCCATTAATTCCGCAACGTTGGATTAAAAGGAGAGAATTTACAACGAATATATGTCAAGAAAAAACAGCCATTCTCATAATATGGGTCGAAAATATTTTAAAATCTTTCTTTATTTGATTGTACAAAATAACGGCCCCGATAAAGTTTGATAACCACTGAAATATAGAAACGAAACTAAAAGGCTACATAACCTTAAATAAGTACTTACTCACAGCAGATAGATTTATTATTTTTTGTGGAAAGAAGAAACTCACCTGTAACATTAGAAAAAATATGAAATTAGTTACAAATTATTATTATTGTTTAGGAATTATAATATAATCAACAAAATGTGGAGACCTTGACTGGCCAATAAAGAGAGAGAAGGGGTAAATCACTCGAGATGGGGTTTTGTTTGTAGATGCAAACCGTCAGTAATTTATAACAATTTGTGTCCGAATGTCATTAAATCCTTAACCATCTTGAATAATTCTCAAGATAAAAATGTATAATGATTGTTTACACACTCCGACCATTTTTATGATCTCATTATACCACACAAAGTATTTCGTTTGTGTTTCCAATCTAAAAATATAATTTTATTGTGCTCATAATAACCACATTTAGATAATGTGCATACTTTTTGCGCAAACAAAATTGTTTATAACCAATAACAGACTTGTAAGTTCAAGGTTTACTTCACGCATGCTCTGTAACTTGTCCATATTATATGATCAAATCTTACATATCAAGATCTAAAATTTAATCGCAGTTTGTTATAGGTAGAAACGTGCGAAACTATGTAAAAGCAACTTTAAGTTAACAATACTCAAGGTTATAAGTTTAATTTCAATACAAAGCAATTAACACTAAAATATTACATTTGTTACACAATGTTGTACGTTTCGGCCAATCTTTATGAAGACTTATTGGTAAATTTATTGTATTTTATTGTGCTTATGAGATTCATTATTTATAAATTTCATCACTTGACTAAACTTAATTTAACTCCTGGCTGCACTTTGCACGTCTGAGACGTAAATTAATCGGTGCAGAAATGATTTATGACTCGCAATCCTCCCTATATACTTCAGATACTTTTTGTTCGGCTATTCTATTCTATTCCGATGAATCTCAAGCATCTCGTACCGATGAATTATTGCTCGACGAATCATTGTTTCGGCCATTGTTTCCTTCGTTTGTACAGTACAATTAAATTCCAATGGTGTTCGAGCGTCTGGTGGAAACTAGAAGTGTCTCAAATAAAAAAAAAACAAGAATATACGGAACAGAGTTTAAATGATGATGATGCTAATTATAACTTTTCTGGTCCCAGTTTCAAATAATGCATTCGAGAACAAATGAATCACAAAGTCTTTTGTTCAAAGTTTTTCTAACTAAATTATGTAAGCACCAACAATTCGTGAAATATTAAAAAAAATAAAACTAAAGATAACCAACATAAATTTGATGGCTACTAGAATTTTCCAACAACTCAAAAATATCTGTTAGAAGTTAATCATAATTTCGAATGGACCATAAAATCCGGTTCCACCCCCACCACGTTATAAGTTAATTAAATATTGATCTTGTGAATCTATATCAATAAAAATGGAAGTTTGTGGATATGTTCCGTATAGCCTCCGAAACTGCTGAACCGATCGTTATGAAACTAGTAGAAAGTCTTCAGAATAACCTTACGGTGGTTATAGGGTGGTTATTGTGCCGATTGGAACAAAAGTAAAATTATTTTCTTTATTCTTTATCCAATCTAAGCGTCGGGAGAGCGGGAACCGCTAGTATAACTTAAAACTGGAATGAAATGAATTAATACCTGCTCGTAAACAAATTACGGTGAAGTTTCAATTAATTCCTTTGAATATAAAATCTCGTCACATGATACACCACACTACATCCTATATGGGTATCATTATTTCTAAAATCACACGTCGTATAAATTTGCAATGCACACAAATGATTGTCGTTCAAGTTCTAAGTAACTCTTTGAAACACGATAGGTCAAACTGCACTCACTGCATTGTACAACCGTCGAAATCTAACTAACTAACAAGAATTATGCCACAGAAGACCATTCCAAGTTAATAGCAAAATAGCATTGAGCAAGGACAGACGAAATGAGTAAGCGAGTAAAAACTGGGCATTAATTTCCTTCCGTTTATTAGAAATATGAGATTCGCAGTAATGAAGCGCTCATCAGGTGCGCTTCGAGCGTGCAAAGCGTAAAACTGTGCAGTATTACTGCACAATAATGCAGTACAATGAGCACAATAAGCAAAATAATAATTGTAATAATGGACAAACGAGCAGTAGAGGATGGATAAACAGGAAAGAATAACAAAGCTTTGTGGTACGAATGTTTTTCGTCCGTTTTTCACAATTATAGTGCTGAATTACCAACTAGCGAATAACACGAAACGAGATAGAGGGGAAAACAGAACATAAATGGCTTTAATATGGTGGAAACAAGGGATATTAAATGAAAATAATCATACTGAAGACAAAACCAAAGCAATATTATTAGGTACTTTGTTGGGAAACATTTTTGTACTGAAACAATTCATTAAAATAAAATGTGTACTTGAATCGATGACTTCAGAATGAAATCACGAACAAAGTAATTATCATCCCAGAAGTCACGACTTTACACATCCTCTAAATTCTAAACTCTGAACAACGTAAAATTGTATAACGTTTGTCAAGATGCCTTCTGAGATTGTTCCTTTTTTCCATCATTTGCGTCCTCGCTGGGTGCAAATATTGTGATGATGAGCTTACGGTTAGACGATTACTTCACTTACTATTTATTATTGTTACGTTGTTTGTTGTCTGAGCACAATCTACGCGCCCGTCGCTCGCATGCGGCGATAGTTTCTTCCGTCATCCGTCAATTACGTTCTCTCGCCGCAAGTGAACATGCGGAGACGCGGTTCCTTGTTAGAAACAAGAAACAAGTAACTAGTAACATCTTGCTTTTGCTTAATTTTAAACATTAAACAAGCCAAACAATACAACGCAAACAATTTTAGTGTACACACCAAACAAAAATCATGAGATTGGGTTACAAGTACAGAAAAACTAAAAATACAAAAATATTATATAAATTATTTTTAAATAATTCTTCAAAAAACAAAAGTAGATTTCAATACAAACATTTTTTAGTTTTGTTACGAGTCTAAGATATTTTTAAAATGTTTACCAGCGTATAGGTGAGCTATAAAATTTTTTTTTGTAGTTTGTAGCTGTGAATTACCTTGAGTTTTTTTAATGTTTTTTTTAAATAACTTGTTTATATTAAATCTAGAAGCAACCTCGCAATTAAGCGCTAGACCACGACGAAATACACCTTCGCGTACAATACAATTTTTCACAATAGAAATAAAGTTATTCATCAAAAAATAACATATTACTCATTAGTTATAAGTCGCTCAGAAGTAAATTATGCTTCAAAACACAAATATAAATAAACTATTTAACAATAATCATTAATAATATAATCCCATACGTCATTGCGATTAATTTTACAACTTAAAAACGCAATTAAAGAAATTACTGTCGCCAACAGTGTTTGTTTTCAATTAAATAATTTAGTAACCTAACTAATAACGATTATTTATTACTTAATTATTATTAAAATAATCAGTAATTGTTTAATTTAATAATTGTCTGTAGTGAATTATGGTTGCTGTACATGCGTTCGTGTATTTGTTAAAATTACTGATCGCATTGTTTGTGACTAGCACCCGTAATCATTGCGTTAGTTTCCACTTTCTACAACATTTATTTCGCTCAATTTCGAAATATCGTTGTTACCTTTGTACATTCGCACATTTTTTTCAAACACAAACATTGAATGGCACCCGCAATGAATCCGGTTACAGTTATAGAATTATAAATCATACAGCAAAACGATGTATAACTTCAATTGTAAACATGACTATACGAAAATGTAGAGCTTTTCACTTTAATTTCAATCATTTTCATGACGCAAATTAAAATAAAAACGTGGAATATGTTTGCACAAACAAATAAAATCATTGTAGTATAAAATACACAAGAAAATTTCACTTTATTTTCAGTTAAAATAAAAATTTTCAACCGAAGTTAATTCAAAATGTTGATACTAAAATTATAAATTAAATTAAAATTTATAATTTCAACGGTGCAAAATCATCGAGTATAAAATATTTCAAATCTGATAACTGTAATTTACAACTGTATTCAATGTACAGTCGAATCGACATTATTCAACATTATCGCCTGCCTCTACGTCCACATTATTAGCGATCCAGAGCTGATTTCAATGCGCAGATCCGCGAATAAAACTATCTAAAGTTGATTCAACTTTATACACTATGTAGTTGCGCTGCGAGCGCATCGTAATTAGCGCAAAACGCATCTTGATGCAAAAATTTCTTTCACTTCTCAAGTCGACTCGTCAGCATACAAATCGATGTTTAAATCAACATTTTCTTAAATACAAAAAAATATATCAGAGTTTAATAAGTCTAATAAGTTAAATTAATGTTAATTATTATTTTTAACCCACTAGAACATCCGGGTAAAGCGTGTGATGTGTTTGAATTCAATTAACAAGATTAATCTTTGAAAGTGTCGTTGTAAATGTTAGTAAGTTTTAATATCTTCATATTTGAAATTATTAATTTTTATCGATATTTATCGTGATTTATTAAACTCGCACACCCACTCACGGACCGAATGTTGTTGTTGGTGTTTGTAAATAAATTGGATTGTGAATAAACTGTTTTCATCAGCTTGTGGTAATTGTAAGTCATTAATAACTCTGATTGGTTTTTCAACAGCTGCAAAAATGAAATGAGAACATTTACGCCTGTAATCAGAGTTGTACGCATTCTATTTAACACTTGAATGAAACAATGAATAATAATGTAAGTAATCAATGTGTAAAAGTTTAAATAACTGCACGTAGTCAAGCTTGTTTAGGATATCAAGCACAAACCGCAAATATGTAGCAAATGACGAATATAACCAAGTACATAAATTATATCTTACCACAAATTCGTTTAGTTTATAATAATTTATATCCAGTTGAAAATATTAATCTTAATTAAAATCTTAACAGTTTGATGACATTCCATGTGAAAATCAGCGTAATCTTTATTGATAACAAACAGATTAAACAGTATATAGATTAAAAATTTAAAAAAGAATTTTTACAATTAAATTTAAAACAAAATTTGTTTTTTTCTATAGATGGATTAAGAAATATTTTAATACTAATTTCTCTTCAGCATCGAAATTCTCAAACCTTGTCTGACATAAATACGCCGTTAAATATGTACTTAAACAATATGAAATACAAGTAATGTCAAATTATTTTACCAGAAACAAGCGTGTATTACTGTGAATGCGAGTTATTTATGAAATGTTTATGACACTTTAACAACTTGCACTTTAACTAAAAACTGATCTTTAACCTGCGTTTCTTTGGATGTTCTTCCAAACTATTTGGAAATGAACCACGTTTGATTCTACCTGCTTAAATGTTTAAACATGTCAAAATCTACATATTTTCACATTCACATACGTGAATTTATAAATTCAAAGAAAGTGGTTAACAGGCAGAATATCAAAACCGTGCAATATTTAAAATGTTTTTCAAAATGTTGTTCACGAGTAATCGGAACTTCAAAATCACGACCAGCAATTTGTGTTGGTATATTGTTATACCCACATATTGTTGAACTTTTTTGCTTAACTTATTTTACTTATTTAAATGTCAAATTTATTTAAGTTTCCAGTAATATTTTCTGTATAAACTGTTGAAAGGAGTGTTCCCTAAACTAAATTATTTTTTTGGAAAAGTCTAGTTATCCTACAAACCAAAGCAGGAAAGCAGGAGGCGTAATAAATAAACCAAAGTTATTGAAAATCAAAAGTAAATCTTTGCTTCCGTCATCAGCCTACATACAATATAAAATCATTTTAAAAAAATTATCATGTAAATTATTTTTTAACAAAAAACACGCTACCAAAGGTTGAAAAACTCCTTATCTATATATTGCCCTTGAATTATTGGAATTGTTAGGTATGTTGAACACAAAAAAAGGATTACCAACCGCGTATCTTATCAATTCAATGCATTGGCAACTATCATGTTTACTATTTAACTTTACAGACAACAGTATTTTGTGTATTTTGTACTAAAAAACATTAAAATAATTTGGACCTGTCGAAAACTACAAATTAGTGTCCGACCGAAACTGGTGTTTCGGCCGAAACCGAAACCGAAACTTGTTTTTTGCCGAAACTCTGCCGAAACCGAAACCGAAATTTCGGTCGGACACTACTACAAATATAACAAAGTTTGTTTTACATTAAAGGTTCTATGATTTAGGGAAACATTTTAGGAGACAATTAAGTGATAAGGCCGATTTTTACCCTGAGGAGCGTGGAGCAGCAGGACCACCTGGCAACAAAATAGGTATGTGCAATCAAAAAAACACCTACCCCTACCCTACCCTTTAAATAACACAATTGTTTAATAAACTTTTACTTTCTTCACAAAACTAACAGAAATAACTTTTATCATTCTTTCAGTCTTGATTCTTCTTGGAAAGTCAAACTAAAACTTAGACGCAACCATCGCGTGTTTCTAAGTGCGGAATATTACATCTATCGGTGACGTCCGTACCAAGCAAACACAAGAAAAGCAAGGAAAAAATAAACTCAGACGTTTTGAATTCCAAGCACATCAACTTAAATATTGTGTTTCACATTTTCGCGTCCTACGTCAAGAGTACATAGTTACTATGCAAGTTATAAACACCGTGCAAGACAATTTCCATAATTTTCACAATTGCGAGAAAAGAAACGTGCGACGGTGTGAGCAAGAACTAATCCGAGGGTACTATTTGTGCATCTCATTCTGAGATATTTAATCTCGGCCTTATCTCAGTTGGTAAATTTGTAAAATAATATCCTGTGATATACATCTCTACAATCACAAACATCATTCGTTAATCGTTATCAACAAAATATTTATATAGTGTCAATTTCGTCGAAAGCTTGTTAATCGTACAAATATATTTTTCCACTAGAAAACATAAAAGTAGTGAATTAAAACCGGTGTTTAAGCATTGAAATATGACTGTTAGACATTTCTTGAGTAAAGCTTAGAGTGTGACTTAAAGGAACCGAGGAAGTGCAGGAAGTAATTAGCTTTTCCGCAATTACAAAATACTAGAAAAAACGCGTTAGCTTAGTCTTAAGTATAGTTTACATTTTATTTCCAAATTATTTTCAATACAAAAAAGTTTGTTTTCTGGCAATTGCGCGCCATATTTTAATTAAATAAGTTTTGACCCAGTAAGTGAACATTGCCTTATGAATAATTTAATTAAGTTTTATAGGTTAAATCAGTGAAAAACGGTAATTCCGCGTTGATGAGCCCGGATCCTTCGAATAGCCATGGTCGTCATGGACACGTGGCCTGAAGACAAATAAATATTGTTGCGCTTTTTCATGCATACCTTTCGGTCATAATATTTTAATGACCCAATTCGTGCGGGCCCGTTGTTAGTAGCCTCAACTAATCATGATCAGGAGTATCAAATTACCACCACAGCACAACAACATCTACAATTCTACTGCTCGCATTACACGTCACAAGCACAACCAGCAGCAACGTAATTTCATTACGATGCGTTCTTATTAAAGTTATTAAACTATTAATTACATTTTGGTGCTGTTACTGTCGCGGTGTTGCTAAACCGATGAAATTCCGAGAACTTCTATAATGCCTGCTAACTGTACATTGAATAATTACAGACTAAATGTACAATTAAATAGAAAAAACTCAACAAAACAAAAAAAAACGCTAAACGCAAAACTAAAATTTAAAAAATTTTAAATATCAAGCAAACGATGTCTAGTGACTTATTAAATATATGTATGTGTATGTTTTTAATGGTTGGTTTGATGGCCTCTGGTCGCTAATGTAATGTCTGGGATGTTCGATGATAATAATGTATGTAGCGTTCATATTCATAATGTCAGTGTAGTTAGTCAGTATTGTCCGTGCGTCGGTGTGTCCGTCATGGCGGCAATAAAATTAAGCGGAAGCCGAATTAACATTTCGTAGTAGGTGAGTTATCCAAGTGTGTATCCTGTTGAGCGTTCGTAGTCACGTTATTAAATAAACTTACCAGCCCTTTCCATACCAGTTGCTTACAAATACAAAACAGATGCAAACAGACAGAAAGACATAATATACAAATATGCGCCTCTAGTGCAACGTTCATTTCATACAAATTTTCTATATTTATTTTTATTAAAGACATGTTTTCGTTGTGGACCGCACTTTAGCCCTATAAATCTTTACTTAAAGACGTTAACTATTATTTTTAGTTAAAATCACATATTGTCTTTTGTGTTTAAAACAAAGTACAAATTAATTTTAATATTAAACACGCAATTCAAAAAATATGCGCGGATTGCAAACGCTTCTGAGTATCGTCTGCGCCGCCATTACGTCGGTATATAAATAAATGTTTATACTGAAATCTCCAAAGTTAAAAATGGACCAACAACTTAATGCTAAAACAACGATTTATCAGTAATTCTAAATATATTCGTTAGTTTGGATTCGCTGATGAACTCTGTAGTGTCAAATGTAATTTGATTATGTTGTATTGGTAGTATACAAACAGTGATCCATAGCAAGTCGTAATACAGGACAAAACTCATCACAACAACAAACAAATATGATATGTTGGTAATAAAGGTACCAGCATGTGTGTTCATACCAACAATAACACTCGATGTGAACAGTACGCACACGAAACAAGTGATGGGCCTATTGTGTGTGTGGCCATCTTCATTTTGCTCATGGCGTCATTAAATAATAAAACACACATTCATTCGCTGCGATGCGTGATGGGTTTCAAGTAACATTAGAATTAGTTCTTCTTAGAAATCAATAAAACATCATATAATGTTAGTCACAAATTAAGCTCGTGCTTTATTGAATTAATTAAAAGAATCAATAAATAACAAACCAGGGGTTGTTGCTTATTAATTTGATTATTAGTTTTTCTTTCTTTGGAATTAAAACCAATAATGGATAAGAAGTAAATAACCATAATGTGGTATAAATAAATTACAATGTATTCACTATTGTATATTTTTTTTGTTTTTATTCAATGAGAAAGCGAATGCAAATTTGCTGCATTGAATTATCCACAGTGTTCGTAACAGTTTCGAATTTCAGCGCTTATTTTGTTTTTATTCGTATGCATTTAATATAATCGTTTTCCACTATAAAACAAACAATACAAAAAATTTAAAAAAACAAAACTATGTGTTGTTATAGATGAGGTGATAAAGCGTTTTATTATAGTTTTATTTACTCGAATTCAGCAAATCATGGAAATAAACTCAATTTGTTTTTAATTATTGGAAATTTGTATAACAATATATATAACATAACAAAAAATAACAAAAACTTGTAAACAGTTATTTTTTATTTTTGTAGAGTTATATACAATGTATAGCTTTATTTCTCTTTATAAATAAAAAAAATAGTTAAAGATGCTCTTGGAAATTAGAAACATGTAACACTGACGTCAAATTACAACTTAGTTGTATGACGTAAAAGCCAAATCACATCCATAAAACACAATGTTATCATATAAATAAAATGTGTACGTAGTTTTGGAGTTAAAGGTTGTTATTATTGTATTTATAGAACGATGTTTTGTTGTAGATGATTAGTATTTGACAATTAAACGTTGTTATCAAGAAAACTATTTGTTTGTTCAATGTTTATTTAATTAAAAGTAATCATTAACGTCGAGAACATAACTTAATGCATTGTACGTATTATCAAACAATAAAGATAATAAAACAACCACAACTAATGTAATGGTAAATCAGTGTAGTCATTAGAAGACTAAAGAAATAAATGATTAACATAACAAGTTGTTTCAATTTGATAAAAAATTAAACAACCGCGACGTATAAACTATTGTTAAAAGTTTTAAATGTTTTCTAAGTACAATTCAAAAAAATAAGAAATATATACACGATGTTTATATTAATTTTGCTTAGATTAGAGTCCAATATATCCAATATATGTAAACTCTTTATGTTCGAAATTAGCACAAACACCAAATATACAAGAATTATTTACCCTCTTAAGTTCCACGTGCCTTGTACGCAATGTTACAACCCTCAAAAATAAATCAATACAAGATCGAAGAGTAAATATAGAACACAGTCTGCAAACATTACAAAAACAAAGAAAACAAACAATCGCGTTCTAATTCCGGATATTTTGGGGTTTCGATTTATATAATCCTACAACATCCAACTAAAAAAATGTTAGAATCATGAATCCAACTTATATTTTATTTATCTTTAGAAGCAAACATTAGAATCCTATTCTCGTTGGTATTTAACAAGAATATAAATAACAACACAATAGATAGATACTAATTCATTAATGATTAACACGTCTCGTTTCAAATAGTCACATGAGTAACACGAACCAAACTAATTACAAATAGTGATAACAATAATATTTACGCCGTAACTATTCGTCATTGACGCTACTGCCAATGTCGATTAACATTCACATCAATTACTTAAAAGAAGATTCTCGTAAATATTGGATAAGTTTATATTTATAGAGTAAGGTTATCAAAATTTGGGATTATACTAGATGTTACGAACAAAAATAAACATTTTCTAGCTTAATTATTAAAACTAGAAATAAAAATTCCGGTTTTAGTAAATTTATGGTGTTGCTAAGATAATGTATAAAGTTTTTCATTAATTTAGATTTTCATTATAGTCAGATATTTTATCGACATATTACAACAACAATAAGAAACGTTATACATTATATTGAACATGTAATACTTGTCTGTATGATTAAAAATATGTTAGAATCGTTGAACTGTTGATTGATAAAACGTACAATGAATACTAAACCGGTTGAATGCACTAACTCATATTGTGCAGATCTACGTATGTACTAATATTGTACAATATGTGGGTTAATAAGATTTCATTGAACTCGCAGTCAAACTTTTCAACTTTAGGTGTTGTAATTTTTCCAAGTTGCTCCTCATTCTTTGTAGATTACCATCAATCATTTTCTTCCGCATTATTAAAAAGCAGCTTTTGATGTTGTAAACATTTTCTTTAATTTGTCTTTAGAAATGAATGAATTGAACAAAATATTTTACATAATATACTTGAGCAAAGTAACTAAGAGTAGTTTCTATCTGCCATCTGATCTGTAGCTGGACGTTGATGATGACTAGATGGCTAGAGCTGCTTGAAAACTAGCTAGACTCACCGTATACATAAAAGGGGCACCGGGAATATAATAGCCGCGACTGCTCATCGTTGATTTATCTATCTCCTTGTCTTGGCACTGAATGTATGTTCAAACTGTAAGTGTAACAAATCCACGATTCACACCAAGCGTAATTCACTGCTGGAACGTTTGTCGGTGTCGCATCTCGATGTCTCGACACATTTCTCCGCACTTATTCACGGAAAATACGCCCGAGTCGCGACATACACCAGGCTAGTCAGCAGTCGTAACAAGGTCAGCTGATTCGAATACAACTGCAAAGCGCACGCAGTTTGTGGCATTCACAACACACCCATGAAGGGCGCCAGCAATCGAAAGGGTTCACTTGGTAATCCTCGAACACTTTCCGCGCTCACCACAAACGTCAAACGCGGGTGATGATGAGTCGCGTTGGTAATTTTCTTATTCGCAGCGCTCCGCGAACAATCGTGATCGTCATGACTCACTCGGAACTCGCGCACTACCATTCGGCGCCGCGGTGCTGGTTGTGTGTACAATTCTACGTTCAGTCCGCCCCTGCCACTCGCCGAAAGAATCCGAAAGTTCCCCAACTGAACCGAGCTGGCAAAAGTGAATTCTATCGCCATCTACACGTTGATATATGACAGCCTTATAATTTACAGTAACAAACAGATGACGCATACGTCGCAATAAAACATTTTTACTAATAATTAACAAATCAAATTATCTAAAACCTAAAATTTGTTTCTTTATTTGTATTTAAATGTATTAAAACATTATTTTTAGTCTTGATACTTATATATTGTAATAAAATTATAAATTTTTTAGAAAAAATGTTTGGTTTGCAGCCTATTGCGACATCTAGTGGTGTTATAACAAACTAGAAATGTAAACTTCTTGTGTACTGCGGTGTTTAACTTATTTGTATTTAATTTATGGTTAAACGTCAATTGATATTGTTATTAATTTAATTGTTCAAGTATTTGCGTGATGTTAATAAGCGTTTTCGTTCTGTGCGCAACATACGGTGCTTTTGTTTTACAGTTTTACTGGAGAATTACAAATAATTAGTTTTTGTTTCGCGTAGATGAGTTTTAATGGTTTATAATTAGCGAAAAACCGTTTTTGGCTTGGTTATTAATTAAGTATTTAAATCTATTTGAATTGTCTGTAATTTATCTGTTTAAATTTATTACGGTTATAAACAATATCATTTTGTGCTTATATAACAAATAAATAGAGCCTGAAAACAAAAAAATAAAAACAATTGATTTGTTGACAAATCAACGAAATATGTCAAGGGTTTGATATATATTTAGAAAATACGGAAAATTATTTTCGTAAAAAGTTTTGTTCTATGGGCATATTTGGAGTAAAAAGTATTTTATTGAAGTGCTGTTTATGATTTTTGCTGTTAAGGTGAGCATAATCTAGAAAATCCAGTAAGTAACAAAGTATATGTCGATGTCAGTCACATTGACATGTTTATGGTTAATTAATATTTGAAGTGACAAGTGGATAACATAAATTAAAAGTTCAAAATGAGTGAAATTTGCGGTGTAGATACAGATTTAAATGAAAATCTGATAAGTATTTTGTTAAATAGTGACAGCGATATCAACCTGAAAGATATGAACATACCGTCGAATTATCTTCTTGGTGATGGCATCAGAATGTATCGAGAATGGAAGAAGAAGAAGCTGCATCGCCTACATCTCTCAAATTGTATTTTTGTGTACAACAAGAACTTGATACAACCACAAAAATCTCAGATGTATTCCCAACCATCAGGGCCTGCAGGATCGAATCCATTCGATCAAATAAATAACAAAACTAATGCGGAAAAAACAACAGACGTCTAGATTTTCTGTTATTTCATTTCATGTTTCACTTCAAATGACATATTCAAAATCTTAGTGTCGTTGTGAACACATCAAAGTTTTGTGTTGAATATTTATTTGTTTTTGGTGAGTGTATGTATGCAACAAATTCTATTAACAATCCTATTAATTGTATCTTATGTGGGGGAACATTGTAATCCCAGTTTCTTTCAAATTTCTGGTGCAGTCGATGTTCAATAGATCTGAATATGCTTGACACGTCCGCGCTGCAGAATGCCTGAGGCTGTACGGCACATTGGCACGCAAACGCTCGTAACTGTGACACCTGCCTTTCAGACGCCTGAAGACCCACCAGAAAAGGTTAAAGTGCGCTGTACTAGAGGCCTCCAGACCGAAGTACATTTGGACTTTGAAGATAATATTGAACAGGTCGAAGGCACTCTTCGTTATACTCCCTACTCAAACATTTTATACGACGCTATTTTGGTTAAGGAAATTCCAAAAAAGGTTGTACTCAAGTTCGATGATAGAATCACCGAAGAAGATATTGAGCATTTTGATGAAAACTCGACATGGGATGCGAGTGATCTTGATCATGTGCTAAACAGTTCAATTGCGGGAAAAAGTAATCTTAGACGGGTTAGAGAAAAAATGGCGGAGGAAATGATCAATGAAGAATGCCAAACATCGTTGATGGTACGTCCGATGTTTTTGGAGCTGGACGATGTGGCACAAGTTATGTGTAATCTTCAGGTGCAAACCTCCAGAACCTTTACGCCGAATGCATCCATTGAGCGGGTTGATAAAGACCTTCATACTTATTACATTCATGAAGATGGATCACGCACTGTGACTATACTGGCCACAAAAAGAAATATTACAGATGTTGCACAGGAGGAAGAAGGAGAAGAATCTGAGGAAAAGCTTATGGGCTATTTTAATGAAGAAAATGAAGATCAGTGTAAGTCAGGTTGAAGCTTTTGTTTTATTAAAAAGAGTAATACTTTTTTGTTAAAATTAGTTCCTGATACCTTCACAACGACGCTAAGTAAAACAAAAGAACAACAGACAAAATCTCCTCCCCGATCTTCTCCGCAAAACGCAGCCTATTGCCATGGTCAAACACCAATCATTTCGTCGGAACATATTAAATTTATTTGTGAGCAGTGTTGCTCTGAAGACGAAGTCCTGGCTTGTGTTAAAGCCTGGTATGACGAAGTAGGAGAATGTTTAGAAGAAGGGGAATATGAAGGGAACATAGACCCCATAACAGGACAGAATTTAGACGAGATTGAATCACAAATTATCGCTAATGTTTCAATGACTGCTGAGTCACTTCAAGCGCAAGCCGACCGCATGGAAGCTGCGTATTCCAAAAAAGAAACCGAGGATATAGAAATTCAATGCAAGGAGTTTGCTGATCACAAGGTGCCCGGTGATTGTTTTGCACCGTTTAGGGACAAGGCGTGTACATGTGATTGTCAACTATATGCTAAAAAAGAAGATAAAGGCGGTAATGCAGATTTCAATATTTGTGCAAAGAAGTTGGCGGAGTTGTGTAAACTCATTACGGCTGGTGGGGGTCAGGGATCCTTTGCTGAGCGTTTGAATCAGGTGATATCGTCACCGGCGTTGATGAGCGGCGAACAAACATTTTCAGATCTTTCGAACAAACTGCCTCTTAAAGCGCGCGCGTGCACAAATCGTAAATGTAATTGCCTTTATTCCAAAGGTTGTCTGCATTGCGAGGTAGCATTGAACATGCAAAAGAAACAAGAAGATAAGGAGAACAACAAGTCTTCCAAAAAAGATCCTGATAAGTTGAAGACATGTAAGACATACGTGGCTAAACAGAATATCGAGTTCCTTACTGAAGTAGACGGTGAATACGCCGACGCGTATTTAGAGGCATTGGAACAAGATGATGCGTTTACGCAGACTGATGATTTTGTGGAGGAATATTTCGGAACGGATACAGCGCCAATTATTAAAGCTCCGGAATGTACTTGTCTGACAAATGTCGAAATGCCTTGGGACATGATTCTTCTTCCTCCCACTCCAAAAGTATATTGTTTAAATTTTATATTTGTAGGTTAGTGTGGTTTGTTATTAATTTTTTTTCAGAAACGTCCTGAACCTGAAGAAACTGTTATGGAAGCTCTCCCGGAAGAGGTTCGCGCTCAATTGAAAGAACTCACTGTACGACCCATCACAGAAGAGCAACTTTTAGAACTAACCAAAGAATTTCTAAAAGATAATCTTTGTAATGCTGAAGATATTGATGAAATTCAAAAACAAATTTTAGAAGAAAGGGCTCGAATTGACGCTGAATTGGAATCTGGGGCGGTTCAAACTGATGAAGGGGAAGATGAACCGAAAGAAGAAGAATATAAACCATGCAGACCTAGACCTCCTCTCAGACAGTTTCAAGTTTATGATCCTGAAGACGAAGTTTATAACGAACCATATTTGGATCGAATGATGAGATACTTTGGTGACGAACAAATGGAAGGAGTGGGTGAGTGTACTTCCCGCGTGGAAATGCCCTGGTATCAAATTGAGTTGCCCAAAAAAGTAGTACTCCGGAAAGGCAAGAATCCCTGCAGTAAAACTGAGAAACCAAAGTGTGTCAAAGACACTCAACGTAAGTGTGGTCCAGAGTATCGCGAAAAAATGAAACTTCAGGGTGATAGGTTTAGTTTTAATGCCGACAGCGCAAACGGGATCGGAGCGGGAAAACAAGCATTCAGCAACCCAGACTTGAGCACGTCAAATATAGAAGACTGTATCTGCAAAACATGTGGGAGTACATCTCAGCCAGATATACCTTTAAAGAAGGGTGACGAAAATAGTTGCATCTGTCCACCAGATGACGAACGTGTCTCAGAAAAGGGAAGTAAGAAGAAAGGAGTTTCCGATACTTCCGTACCCTGTCCTGGCAAATCTGTTACGTCAGAAACAAACACTCAATTGTCGCAAGGTATTATATCGTGTCTTAAAGGCAGCAAAAAGAAGACGAGAAGAACTTCGGCGAGTGTACCAGTAATTCCTAAAAACTCTTCAAGCTGTGTGTGTTCTAAAACTTCTGATAAAAATACAAAATCAAAAGCAGCGCCATCTTCAACGCTCGGTACTCAATCCAGCGGCAAAAGTGGTATGGATTCAAGGACATCAGCGCCCCAATCTAGAACTGAACGTATTGCAGCTTTATTGGACTCGTGTAAAAGGGAAATGGAACCAATTAAAGATGGCATTAATCAATTGAGAGCAAGAATTAAAGAATTGAATATTCCAGATATGATGGCTTATCAGGAACCACCACAACATCCTGGTGTTGGAGGTATGGGTATTAGTGGAAGTGGTCCTGGTGCCGGAATGGGCTTTATGGGAGGTATGCCACCTATGTGTTTTCCACCTATGATGTGTTATCCATTCCCACCGCCATGTCCGTTCCCACCAGGTGCGGCTGGTGGGCCATATTCAGCAAATGCGCAAGTCACTAGAATTCCTCGAGAAATGAGCAAAGGGAGCTCAGGAAAGAAATGCAGATGTAAATCTAAGCGTAGAAGGCCTCCTTCTTCCAGTTACAACTCATCTTCAGATACTGGGTCACCTTCTACTGATTATGAAGAAAAACGTCATAGAAATAAGAAGAAATCTAGCAGAAGAAGCAGAAGCAGGTTACTTGGTACTTGTGGTCCTCAGGAATCTGAAACAATACCATGCCCAAATAGACACACCAATTCAGAAAGTGCTGGTTTTGATAGAAGCCAAAACTCACAAGCTTCACAAAATGCGGACAGTAGCAAATCTGCTCTTTGTGTTTGCAAAGCTTGTCCGAAATCTTCGAAAATCCCACGTCTGGTGTCACAGAATACTTCAAACAAGTCAAGTTTTTTGTGTCCTGATCCTTCTTGTTTTAGTCAAAGAACAGGCACGTTCAAATCTTGTCTTTCCAATATGATAAAGAGCGCAACAAGTTGCAAAAGTGACAAGCCTCATCAGCAACAATCTAGTTCCTTTAAATCTTGTCTTTCAAATCTTTCGGGTAAAAGTGTAAAAAGCTGTATGAGTGACAAATCCTTCAAAAATGAATCAAGACATAATATGCAAAAAGATGCAAAGAGTGGTGAAGACCTCTGCGGACATTGTAGTCTAATGATGGTGGAGAGTTGTGCCACACAGAAATCTCAATGTAATATAAGTACTTGCATGTCTTTGTCGGAAATGGCAAGATCAACAAGTACTTCACGGCCGCCCTCTACAATTGTACAATCAGCAGCTACTTCTTGTAAAATTCGTTTCAGCGAACAAGCTAAACGCAACAAATGCAAAAAGTGTTTCAGCTCAAAATATCGCCCTGAAAAGGCTGATATTGGTGTGGAGGTAAAAAAGGGCAGACCAGTTGAAGAAAGCAGTGAAGAATTGACTTGTATAACAGCTTGCAAATCGTGCGTGTCTCGCAATGCTTAAAATTTTAAGTTATTTTAAATGTACTAACACTTTTCGAAGCTATTTTGGAATATTGTAATAAATTACCAAAGTGTTAACAAATTAATAAATGAATATTAATGATGTTTGTGATTGTAATGATGTTGTAGTTGTGTGACTGGTGCTGTAGTAAACTGAAGATGTTTCACAACTCGTAATGAGGTCTAGATTACGTCGTTGGTAATGTCAAAATCTAAATTAAGCAAGTTTTGAGTTTCCAGTATGTGGGGAATAGTTCGACGCTGCGCGTTCCGGCCAATTGATTCCGGTAGCCGAAGTAATTAAAAGTTATGTATGTGCAATCAATAAAGCATCGCGTTTCCGGTCTCGCGACTCGCAACATCCACGCGCCGCCATACTAAATCCGGCACAGCTGAATGCGTGCCGAGAAGTGCATCCAACATTCGTTTCCTGGTTCATGAAAAAATATATCCGTTGCTCTTGCAGCTCGACGATGCCAACGACCAGTACGTCACATTACATCACTTCCACATCATGTGATGGTCATGCCAGTGCAAATCACAGCAACTTTGCTATGGCAGACATTTTTAATGATATCACTGCACATGCGCACATATTAAACTGTCATTTCATAACCCTAACCTAAAACATGGGCTATTATTTTCCCCAACGCTCCAAATTGCAACTCAACATAAATTTAAAGCGAATGTGCAACACATTCGCGGTTTGTATTGTTATAAACTGTTGTTATGAGTTTTTAATAGTTTGGTGAGCAAAAAAAGGTTGGGTGCCTCTGTCCAGTTCATCTGAACCGTGACGATTGTCACAATCATGTCCAAACAAGTCTCATTACCGTTCCCATCATGTTTGTTACAGTATTTGATTCTAAACAAATTTTTAGTCCCACGTAACATCGAATTAGCGTGCATAGAAATATCACTCCATATACAACAATTCTGATTATTAGATTGTTTAACACATTTTATTAATTTTCCTACAAAGTTATTTATAACTTGAAGCGTATATAAGAAAAGAAATTAGGCAGTTCTGTTCTATTTAGCATGCAATAAGTTCATTGCTTAATGTAATGACAACTAGCAGCAAAACATCGCCACGCGTTCAACATATCTGCGAAGAACGAACGAAAGAAAATTGTTAAAAAATAAAATATAGAAAAGTGTAGAATGGCGTCGCGTTGTTCAACACGCAATCAGCTTATTTATTTATTGTACAATGTTACTCATTGTCTTTACTTGCTTTACTCGCTTCTTTGATTTTTTTGCAAAAATATAATATCGTTTGCTGTGGTAGGAAAAAAATGTGAAAGCTGTGGTGTTTAGACTAATATACTAATAAACCACTTTAATCTATTTCTTTACTCTTCATTTAGTGTTTAACTTTAACTTTAGTGTTTTCAACATAATAAGTTTAAATACTGTTGGATTATAAATTAATATTTTTACCTTAGGGGTTATGTTGCAGAGAACTGCCATCTGAATTTAAATCCATGGATAAACTATCACTGGATGGATAACACAACAAGTTAATATTGTTGACAACTTCTCACTTTAAAACAGATTACAAATAAATCCAGTTTAATCCACAATTTCACTTAATTAGCAGATGCTTGTCGGAATGAATCGCATTAACAATTAGTTTGGAAAATGTCTTTCAAGCGGATTGTGGAAAACTTTTCAAACACAATGGCACAGCACTTATTGTCTATAATGCGTGCCGTGCGCGCGCGCGTACGAAATGAAACAGTGCCGGCGCGCGGTGGATGAGCGCCATAGAGATCCGTGCCTGAGCTACCCAACTGTGACAAACCACTTGGTACGGAACGCCGGAGCAGTTATTTTTTAGTTTTTTTTTATATTTGCAGGGGAAATCGACATCTGTACACACTGTGTCGAACAGAGCACACTCCGAAACGACCCACAACAATAACATCACACAACACCAAACAAACGTGTGGGCTTTTACTATTTGAAATTTAACGAATTTGGAAATTTGAAATTCTTATTACATTCATAACATAAGTTTTACTTGATGTAAATATATTACTCATTTAAGTTTAAAAATTTTAACCAGGTTTCAGTAGAAGTGTTTCAGCTACTAAAATGGCGGTTATATTGCTGAAATATGCGTTTGTGCTTACCGGTGGTTGATACAGTTGTATTTCGTTGTTCCAGAGTCTGGTGCCAACGTAGATTAATTGACGAACCAACTTACATAGCATGTTCCTGAAACATGAAATGATAAATTTTGTTTAGGTTAGGTTACAAGGTTATATAGTTCGATACATATTTCATAACCTCACAGTATTTATGTCGTCATTTTAAACCATTTCAAGGAAAACCATAAGCCCATATTAGGTTAATCGCAGTCGTCTGGCGTTAATGACGTTGACTGACTTTAAACTTCAAAATACAAACAATCTACTTACTTTTTTGATATACTCTTACAATTTTTAACATTTCTTAATTTTTACCCTCATTTCTATCTACACTTAATAAAATATGGATGGTGATAATGATAATGAACAAACATCTGAAGAATCAAAACCTCCAGTTTCAAAAACGTCTCTACCAAAGTCCACAACTTCAGCGCCGCTTCCAATTTTATCAACCATCCGCGGCCCAAATGTATCTCATACATCACAAGATCGCAAATCATCTTCTAGTCTTCTAGCGTCAAGAAAATCGTCTTCCTCGAAGAAAGTAGTTTTATCCGACTCTGTAGAAACAGTACCCATTGATGATGAAGATTGCGATGATGTGTTAAAATCTTTAGTGAAAACCAAAAAACAATTGGCTCAAGATGAAGAACAAGCTGAGGAAGAATATGATCAGGATTATCGTAAGCTGCAACACGATGAAAACTGCCCTTTGTATGAAGATGATAAAAAAAAAGTTGAGTCAGATGAGCTGAAACCTTGTCCACCGGGCGTTAGAAGATGCTGTACTTGTGGTGTTTGCCCACTAGATTTACTCGAAGGAGAAGATAAAGATAAAAGTGGTAAAGAAAAGGTCAAACACGGTGATGCTAGTCAAAGAACGGGTCCAAAAGTTTATGGAACATCATCTGGATCGTCATATTGGACGGATACGGATGTGTATGGAACTTGGGACAGTGAAGACTGGGGAAGATTGGGGAGTAAAGGTTCAATGATTGGAGCTTCTGGAGATGAATTTGTATGTTAAATATTTGAGACAAGTATTATTATGTATTTCTTGATTTTGCAGCATAGTCCAATGTCGGATAGGTCTCGCCACGAGGGCAGTTTCATTCACGACTACATGAAGTTCTTTATTGAACCATTAGGAGTTTGTTATAAAACTTTATCATCTCTGACAAGTTCATACGTGAGTTGTGAAGATACAGGACTTCAACGGACTATAGTAATTGTTAAACCCGAAGCTGTACCTTTTAAGGAAGCTATTTATCGGGTTATATTTGAAGCGGGATTTCAAATATTAGGGGTAAAATTTAAAAAACGAAAATAATACAATACAATCTAACAAAATTGCTGTGTTTTAGATACGAGTACTTCATTTAACTCCTGAACAAGTATCTGAAATCTATTCCAAATATTATGGGTCCCCATCATTTGTTCATATGGTGGTTTCAGTCAGTGACTCCCCTGTTCTAGCAATTTGCATCTCTGCAATGAACGCGATTAAAAGATGGTTGCAAATAATCGGTCCAGATGGTTCGTTAAGAGCCGAATGGTTTTACCCCCTTAGTATGCGGAAATTGTTTGGTTTGAATGACACCCACCCGGATTGGATTTACGGTTCCGAGAATTTGAAAGATTCTAACAAGGAAAACCGTTATTTCTACCCCAAATCTATAATTGAACCTATAGTACAAGATATAGAAAAAGTTACAGACTATTGTAGTCTCACCATGAACAAAACCATCGTTGAAGCTTGTGCGGAAGTTGTCAAGAAACGCCCTGCGGATCCCATTATATTCTTGGCTGATTATTTGTTGTTGCATAACCCGTTCCAGCCCAGACTCCCAAAATCTATTGCGTTGACTCCCACATAATCAAAATTATCATATGTATCATGAAATGAAAAATAAATGAAAGTTGGCGTTACTATGGTATTTTTTTAAATTTTGTCATATTGTAAGAAATCCTTTGACTTTTAATACAGAAATTCCTCCTCAAGCCTTATTACCATTTCTATAGATTATTTATTGTTGGTTTAAAATTAAAATCACGGGTGGGGGGTTTATTGATAGTGAAAGTTAATAAATTTCAACAAGGTGGGAAGCATACAGATCTATATGGTTTGATTAAGAACCACATCGCGGGTTTTATGGGTGGTTTGTAGTTAAAGGGAGGGCAAAGTTTATGGGAATTTTAAAGTGTAAATTTAACATTGAATTATTTATCAACTTGGTTTAATAGTCTGATAATTAGGAATTGAAAATAAATAACTTAAGGGCGGGTTGGGCTAAATCATGTCTAAGAATTTAAAAGCAAAAATGAGGGTTCCACAAATTGTGGCCACCATACACAAGAACAAATCGCCATGTAAGTAACAACAAAAAAATGAAAACAATACTACATTGTGTTTTCCAGGTGATTGCTGCGCCTGCAAAAAACTTCCGGGTGGAAAATGTAAACAGATTCGACAAGAAGATAAAGTATTATCAAAGAAAGGAACAAGCAGTAAACTACCGCCGACTGATTCTAATCAGGTTTTTAGCAAACCATCAAAAAGTCAGAAACTTCAAGATCGCCCAATAAGAGTAAAGCAATTAAGAAGTGGAAAACACGGTACAAAGCTGAGCTTTAAACCCAGGTCAACTTTAATATTAAGTGATGGATCTAGTAGTACTTTCATGGGAATGGACTTGATATTGAATTCAGACTACTTAGAAACTGGTGGAAGTGATGCTTCTTCTAAGAACTCATATTTTCGAATGCCTACATCATTTACTTCAACATCATCTCGAAAGAATGCAAATAGAACGCCAAGAACAACTGTGGATAGTGCGTTACCGCAATATTCTCCAGGCCATATGAAGCTTCCAAATGCCATATCTTTTGCTGATCAATGGTCAACGACAAATTCTGCATGGTCAAACTTAGAAGGTGCTGAACAAAGTGAAGTTTATCTGGAAATGTTTATTCCGAGACCTTGTTACAAACCATTATCTATTCCAACCTCAACCACCACATCAAGCATTGAAACTCATGATATTGAACGTACTCTGGTATTGGTCAAACCATTTGCTATGCCTTTTAAAGATGTGATTTTGAAGGTTATTTTTGATCATGGATTTCAACTTATGGATGTAAGTTAACTTAAAGCTGATACAAAATCATGAATGGAAAAGATTTAAAATAAATGCTTGGTATGTTCCAACCTTTATTTGTTATATATATATATATCCGGGGTGGGACCAATATATAATACATATATATATATATATATATATAATGGATTCAGTGTAATGGCGTTGATGTATACCAAAATTAAAGAAAGCTGATTTCACTTTTAACTTTTCGTAGTATTGACCAAAATTAATGTTGAAATGTATATTGTCTTTATGTGTAGCAACGTGTGGTGCACCTAACTCCTGAGCACGCAGCAGAAATATACTCGCATGCTTATGGTACGGCGGCTTTTGCATGTTTAGTTCTTGAATTAAGCACCGCGCCAGTTTTGGCTTTATCTATATCGTCACGAAACGCTATAATGAAATGGCAGAACATCATCGGAATGCAAAGTGCAGTTCGGCGAGAATGGTTCTTTCCCTTGAGCTTGAGAAAACAGTTTGATATACAATCGATTCCATTTGCCATGAAAACTTCCGAAAATAAGAAAATGTCGGACAAGGAAAACAGATATTTTTTTCCGAAACGTGAGTATCCTCACATACAACCAAATTCACAAAACGTTGATTATACATCTTATAGATATAGAGACACTACCTATTATAGTGGTTTGTAGATATTTAGATTTAGAGAATTTAGTGACAAACCTGTGTGAATCCTTCTTTAAAGATCTGAAATCGTAAGTATCCAGTTGTGTAGTGTAGGATCTCATTTAAATCAAATTGTCACAGCTCTCTTCAAAAATAACTTAGCACAATTATTTGTAAACCACTTAACACGGATTGATTAAGTTGCTCATCGCGCTAGTTTCAATAACAAACTACACGCTCTCGTGAATCCTGTCCAATCGCCGGACGCTGCCATTGCAAAACGTGCCGTAACAAAAACGAGTAAATGTTGTGCATGATCGTATCCACGTATTAATTAAAATAAATACGTAACATTTATTTAATTACGCGCTATTTGTGTTTGAGTTTAAAGTTTAAACAAAGAAACAGTTCGATTAATCACAAAATGTATATTTATAAATCAAACTCTTAATCATATGTTAATATTTATTTTATTACTAAATTAATTAATAAATGTATTCATTACTATAATTTTATATATTACTTTTAGCCATACTGGAACCAGTCCAAGAAGATTTGAATAAAGTCACAGACTATTGTGATTTGTACATCAATAAAACTTTATCGAAAGGATTGGCGGAGATTGTTAAACGCAAACCAAAAGAACCACTTTTGTATCTTGCTAACTGGTTACTGGCGAATAATCCTTTTACACCAAGATGTCCATCTATTCTAAGTTGTGCTTGTAGGAAATACATCGATAATGTTGGACCCCCGAAATTCTTAGATAGTACTTGTTTAAAATATGCAAATGAAATTGGTTATGTGAAATAAAATATAAAAGTTAACTCAGTCTCAATAGATTTAAAAGTTTAATAGTAGAAAGGATCTCTACGCATTTTAATGAAAATTTTAATTTTTTTATTTATAAACATTTCATAAATCAGATGATATAAACACTGTTTAGGTTAATATAATTCAAGTATTCAATAATTTCCCCATTACTTTGTCCAATTGCAATCACATCAAATCACAGAATCCACCAAAAATCATTCAGTTCAGAATATTTTCACAATTTATCGTCAAACCGCGTTCCCAATACCCGGGTTTCGAAAACATTTCAACAATAATGTTGGTAATATTATATTGACAAACAAAATTTGTAAACTGTGAGAGCAATAAATTGTAAAATAAGTGACAAAGGTAATCATTGGTATCTTGCTTTATCTTTGTTCATTATATTGAGAATATTTTGTTAGTTGATAAACCTACTTAACTAGCCCTAAGTAATAAGCCTATTAGTATTCAAAGTACACTTAAAAGAAACATTCAAGAACTAAGAGAATCTATAAGTAAAATATGATGTTTAAATTTGTGATTAAATATCATTTGCTGGTTTCTCTCCCTTCCAGACTTTAGTTTTGCAGTGTTCGTGTGCCTAAACAAAAACCATAGTAATTATTTTTATTCAAAATATTGTCGTTCTTAAATATATTAAAACCAATAAAAACTTACCCCATCGCCGCATTCCTTGGCGTTATCAACATTTTTACACCAATACCCAGGCCCCCAAGTACAACGGTTTGAACCTACTAGAGTTTCGCGTTTGTGCAGAGTATGAAGGGAGTTACCACTACAAATGCCAATGGCCTTGCAGGTATGTTCACTACCAATTGTTGCAACGAAGTGGAATATTTTATCACCGTAGCTTTCAACCAAAGAATGACACTGCAACATAACATTTGAAGTTTTTAAAAAGTTTGCGCATTGATTATTATCTAAATTGTTATTTCTGTTAATCAATAAATACCTTAGAAATGTGCTTATTAGGCAAAGCAACGCATGCCTTTTCAAGAACATGTTCAGCGCTATGAATTAAATTCGGGTTGTCCAAAAGTTCATCAACTAAAGTAACTGTTGCCTGGCAAACGGCACACGTGTATGCACTTTCTAAAAAATCATTTTTTTTATTAATTAGTCCACAATGCTATAATTTTCAATCAGTACCTTGGATGGCTTTAACCAATGGATTATCAGCGCACAAAATCATCAAGGAGCAGATTTCTCCAGGTTGTGTACCTTCCTTCAAGAAGCTATAAATTGTACCACCATATTTTTCAATAAACTCATCACAGTTTTGCTCGGCATTCTTCGGTAAAATGCTGCAAATTGATTTAACGGTATTCTCAAGCTGGTCTTCTGTCACAGTTCCAATTACGCTTTCCAAAGCTCGAATAACTTGTTTGCAAATAAAGCATTGTGGTCCTCCTGTAACAACAACTGGACGTGACGCACTTTGACTCAATGCGAGTGGTTTGTTCAACGAATCGGTACTAGGGCATACTTTTAACGTTTGGCAGATCAATTGCGGAGGTGTGTTAGCCTTCAAAAACAAGTAGATAGTATTGCCGTATTTTTCGATAAATTCATCGCATTGCGATTCAGTATTCTTCGGCAGAATACTACAAATCGATTTAACAGTGGATTCCAACTCGTTTTCTGATATGCCAGAAATTACTCCTTCCAAAGCTTTGATAACGATCTTGCACATAAAACAATCAGCGCCCATCACACTGACAGTTAATGGTTTTGAAGGTACAGCTGTGAATGCTACAGTTGCTTTATCACAAAGGTTCATCATAGTGCAGATTTCTTTAGGTTCAACACTAGAAATCAAAAGTTGCAGCACCATGTCACCGTATTTATCAACAAAACCGTCGCATTCTTGACGTAGAGTTTTCGGCATTATTTTGCACACATTGTGAATGGCCTCTTTGATTTCTTCCTGTTAATACGAATATATCTTTGATAAATATGTTTCCTCAATAAAACAGTATATAAATGAATTGAAATTTATACCTTCTATCATTAGCATCCAAATAATCATGCAAAATATTATTATACATATTATTATACAATACAATAATGTTAAATCTAAACTCTTACCTCAGTTCTATTATCTTTTAACATATCTTGCAATTTAGTCATGACAAACTCACACAATGGACAAGATGGTTTATCTTTAATCGAGCTAAAGCCAATTGGCTTGCCATTGGCGGTGTGATCAGGAATTTCATTAGTACCTGAAATTATTTAATAAAGAAATATTTACACAAACACAATTTTGATTAAAATCACAATATATTATTCATGAACGCGTGTAAAACTTGTAAAAGCGTGTAAAAGTTTAAATTGCTTAAAGTTTCTTGCACTTACTGACACTTCCTTCAAACAAGATATCTCCCAAGTTGATTGGCGCGCGATTATCCTTACAAATCTTCAAGTATACACAAATTTCCTGGGGTTTGAAATCATCAACAAGCATCTCGACCAACTCATCAGTGTATCCATCAACAAAATCTTGGCATTCTACACGCAAATTGTTGTTTAAGTGTGTGCATAATGATTTTAACGCATCCTTGATAGATTCCTTAAATAGTTTTAGCGATTACAATGTTGTTACAATACATTATCACAATTTAATTAATTTACCTTAGTTTTATGATCTTTCACCATCTCCTGCAACTTAGTAACGGCAAACAAACATAATGGACAGCTCGGCTTGTCCTCAGGCGTGGTCTGCATGAACACCTCAATGTCTCTACTATCGTTGTTTGGGCAAACTCGAATCAAAGGACAAATTGTAGCTGGGTCAATCTCTTCAGCCAAGATCGCAACCATAGCTTCTCCATAAGAATTAACAAACTGAACGCAAGTTTCAGTCACAGAGTTCGGCAAATGTTCACAAGCCTCATCGACGATTTTCTTCATCTGTTCTTCGGTCTTGGGGTCGGTAATGGCTTGCTGGACGTAATGCAAGAAATATTGACAGAAAGTGCAAAGTTCTTTATTGTAAACATTGTTCACAAATGGACTGTTGAGGCGCTCGATAGGTAATTGCATCAATTCAGGAGTTTGTTCTTCGAATTTCAGTGGTATTTGTTTCGATGATTGCATCAGTTTTTGTAATTTTTTGGCTGTTTCCACTGGCAATAGTGGAGCAATTGGTGAAGACTAAAATAAAAATAAAGTTGAGAATAACAATAACAGTTTGTAACATTTTAAACAACCGTACATCTAATTGTTCAAATCCAGGTCCGGGGCAAATATTAGTAAAATCGCAAACGACTGTTGAGTTTAATTCCTCCACTAAATATTTGTAGATGATTGGATAATATTGGTTAACAATACCAAGACATTCATCTTTAAAGTTTCCGGTTTGCTTGCAAAGACCTTGAAGAACCTTTTGGAATTCCATTTCAGTGGTGTCAGCAATCAGAAGATCACGAAGATGGTTAACTAATTGCTTGCACAATTTACATGCTGGGTCATCACTTGATATAAAAAAAATAACATTACTCATTTAAAATTAATAAAATTACTTTTTAACTAAAAAAAATCGTACCCGATAGAAACCACTCCAACATTTCCCATTGAAGTAACTTCAATTTCCGGATGAGTATGGAAATTCGCGCTACATTCCCCAGATAACAAACAAATCTTTTCAGATTTAAATTCCTTTTGCATGTGACTGTAGATTTCATTGAAATATGTAATCACAATGTTACTGCATCCATCAGAAAAGCTGCCCATTTGTGCACAAACCTATTAAGTCACAAAATAATTACCCTAATGACTATAAGTACACCTTAAAGACGTTATACCTGTAACAATCGCTGTAAGAATTCATCTCTAGAAGTAGCCGAAAATTTCTTTTCCATAATATCCATGACATGATGACACCCTTGGCATTGATCTACCTCAATTTCAGTCCCTTGCTTGGTAATCACCTCCTCAGTCTTCCCTTCCAACAATTTATCATACTTAACGTTGTTGCAAAGACCAGCAACTGAACAAACGGTTTGCGGATTCATTTGAGACGCTAAAGTATCAATTAAATCCGGAATAAAGTCATCGGCCAATTTACAGCACTCTTTAGAGACGACTTTAATCGGAATCAAGTTACAAGATCCTTCAAACACTTCTTTAATTTCTTCTTGCGTTTCATTGCTTTCGAGTTGGTCGCGAGCTTGCTTGACCATGTCGAGACATGTCTGGCAAATGCTGTCATTATCTTCAGGGTAGGCTTTGTGGGCCCAAACTGTTTGGATGCAGTGTTTAGTTGCGTGGCATCCAGCAGCAGCACTAGAAATTGATTTAAAAAAAAAACATTAATTCCATATTAAAAGTATTGAAACAATTTGCATACGTTTATAATTTATACAGTTTAGAAAGATTGAAGGTCGTTTATTAAACGTTTAATATAAAAGCTGTTGCAAACCAAAGAATCAGCACGTATTATCGTCGTGTAATTCGTATCTTGGTTATCAGCGTGTGTGTCACAAAGTTCACAAAATTGACCGCTCGATACTAAACGTCTACACAACCAGGAATGGTGGGAAACAAAAACAATCAAACAAAACCACACAATGGCAAAATGTTATCAAAATGTTGTTAAAACTTATACAACGATTAATAAAATTCGCACATATTGTTACACATTTAAAATCTAGAAACTAACAAAAACATTAAAATAATAATGAATTGTTTTAAATTATAATGTTGTGCAAATAAATAAAAGACCTACATATTTGTGTAGACTTAACTTGTTTTTCACATATTTGTCAACTTAATTAGTTTCCTGATAAAACTAACGCGATATGAGATATTTTGGTATAATGTTTGTAAACTTACGTTAAATTAGAGCACCAATAAGATGGTCCCCATGTACATTCCTTACTTCCAAGGAGAGAAACATGTCTTGATGATAAAGCTTGTGAATGTTGTGGAGGCACAATAGCGTGGACATCTGCAAAACGTACCAACTTGTTACTATTTGAATAAATATACAATGAAAAAAATACATAGAAATAGAAAAAAACAAAAAGCAACCAACAAAATGTGTTTTGTTTTCTTGGGAGTACAAATCGCGTGACCCTTGTATCATAAATAAACTCTCAATATAAATAAAAAACAAACGTGCCTTGACAAACACTGTGACTAACACAAACGTAGATTAACTAATAAAGTAAACACGTTAATGATAATCGTAGTGTTTGCATTGCATCCTTGCCATGTCTATATGGTTTTGTCTTTGCAATTTGCAATGTACTTAAAACATTTACCATATCAGAATGATTCACCCATTTGATTGTATATGCACACAACAAAATTATACAAAAGTAGTTGTGACTTACATTATGATCACGTCATAATCGGATTTGCGTTAACCAGATTGGTGATAAACATTCTCGTTAAAAAAAAAACTTTGCAATCAATATGTTTATTCGTGGTAGTAATTTTAAGTTTTTTTTGTGAGACAATGAACGAGAACACGCTATTTATAAACATGTTCATGAGTTATGGAAATATAACTGATGAACATGCAGTTTCCGAATGAAAACCGCACAGAACAATATTGTTTTAACCAATGGTTGCGTGTTTATTTTTTCTGTTCTAACGAAGTCATACTCATGACTAAACCAAATCAAATCTTTGTATTGGATATGTTTATGTCGCGTTGTACAGTAAAAAAACTGAACAAAAATGCTGATTGTACTCTAGCTAATTTCTCGTATTCTTTATAGGTTTTTGTTATTGGCCAATGATGTAATTGGTGTAAATTGATGTGAAGTAACGTAAGGTAAATTGCGTTTTGTTATGTTTATAATATTTACTTACCATAAATGCCGCAGATTATAGCCGCAACGCAGAAGACGGCGTACGTCTTCAGCATGGTGAACGAATAAACAAAGCACTCTCACTAGTTTGGACTGTGGACGACAAAACCGAAGCGTATTATCTATTACTGACGATAATATGGCATGTACGGGTCAGGCTTGGACAGGCTTGGACGACACTGACACTACGCATCAGCTGCGCGTTGAAACGAAATCGAATGCTGGTTACCAACGATTGAATTGCATGGATCGAATGTTTTGTGTTTTGTTTTGGATTAACAAGCCGCTTGAAGGCTGACCACTTCTACATTCTTCTTAGAATAAAAGTGGGGAAGGACAAACTGTGATTCGTTCGGGTTCGTGTTTTTTTTTGAATTGGGTGGATTGTTTGTCGCGCTCGGTATGAATCGGTAAAACTCGGCTAGTTTTATAAAGAAAGAAAAATGGCCGCTTATACGAACTTAGACGAACTATGTCGATGTTATACGAATTATTCAAAAGTTAAATAAAAAAACATTACAATAATTAGAATATTAACAATATTTTGCAGTAGTAATTAAATTCGTAATTAACAATTAAAGTTTTAATTTATTTATGTAATATTTAAACTGTAAGAACATTTTTACATTAAATACTTCTCCTAATTTGTTTTGGATTAATTAATTTATTAATTAAAACAACAATGCTAAACTTTTGAAAGTGACATCACAGCAAACTAATGCGTTGGTAGGGTAGTAAGAATATGCACCAATAATATTGAAAGCTAACACGTGTGAGGATATCAAACATTGAGTCCTGCAGCCAATTGAGTTCCAAACTTTTAGTTGGTTGAATAACTCCTGCACCGATAGCCTGCATGATAGCCAGATTGCAGGGACTCGTATTTGTAAAGTGGAATCCTTTATTAAATTAACCTGTCGTGCTCTAGACACCGCTGTCGCATAGATTCTAGACTGAAGGAACGTCAGTTTTCCTGCAACTGCCGAGCGCACAGGTCTCTATACTAGTGCTATTGAAAGCATAGTCGCACAAAATTAAAAAGGAAAATACTAAGTTAATTATAACATAATAAGTGATTTCCGTTACAATCTAAAATTCAAAGTATATATTATTTGGTCAATATTTATTAATAAATTTGATACAACTATAAAATTGATTGTGCTATTGATTAAGGATCAACATGTAAATCTTTAGTATGTTTGTGTTTATTTTTTGTTATTTTATTTGAATAATTTTTTTAAACTATAACTTAAACTTTTTAATTAAGAAAAAAAATCAACCACATCAGGCGGCGTTTTTTGTGTATTTTCCTGTTTGTTATGCGTTGTTATTGCAACGACCCTGCGATTTTTCAAAACGAATTTCTCAAAAGTTGAAAAAAACATTACAATAATGAAACTATTAACAATATTTTGTAGTAGTAATTAAGTTCATTATTAACAATTAAAGTTCTAATTAATTCAAACGTAATTTTTAATATGAAAGAAAAGTTTCACATTATATAAATGCACACCTACACACTCTTTGTTTTGGACTAATTAATTTAATAATTAAAACAACAATGCTAAACTTTTGAAACCTGACATCACAGTAAACTATTGCGTTGGTAGGGTAGTAAGGTATTAGCAGCTAAACACGTGTTAGGATATCAAACATTGAGTCCAGCAGGCAATTGAGTTCTGAACTTTTAGCCAATACAACTCTTGCATCGGTAGACTGTTTGATAGCCAGATTGCAGGGAAGCGTATTTGTTAAGTGGAATCCTTTATTAAATTAACCTGTCGTGTTCTAGACAACGCTGTCGCTTAGTTTCTAGACTGCAGGAACGTCAGTTTTCCTGCAACTGCCGAGCGCGCAGGATTATATACATACTGGTGTTCTTGAAAGCATAGTCGCAAAAATTAAAAGGAAATATACTAAGTTAATTATAACATAAAAAGTTATTTCCGCTACAATTTAAAATTCAAAGTATATATTATTTGGTTAATAATGTTTAGTCTGTTACTCATAAACTTGATGCAACTATAAAATCGATTGTGCTATTGATTCAGGATCAGCAGGTAAATCTTTATTGTGTTTTTTTTGTTAATTTGTTGAAAAAAAATTTTAATTTTTCAAACACAAATTTCTTTAGTACAATAGTGATAATCAACTTGCTAGTAGAGCGAGATTGGGGATGGTTGTAACATTTTTTTATAAAATGTCGTATTGTTTTTATTTGTTGATTATTTAACAGGATGTTGTATAACCCACCCACACACACACACACCTCCTACTCTCTCTTTACTCCGATGGTTTTATTTAAGTTTGTCAGGCTGACTCTCTTTCGGATCAGTGGAATGGTTTTAACACAGAAAAACACGTTTCAGTTTTAATATAAAGTATATATAACTACCCTAATTACACCACTGTCTTCCCTTAATTAATCTCCGCAAAACTCTCTCTTAAAATACCACACAACTAAAATTACTCCACGCTTAACTTCACACTCTCAAGCTCTTCCTCTCACCAGCTCACACTACCCTCTGCTTCAACATCCCCAACTTAAGTACGTCTCTCATGTATTTGAAACGCCAATGTGCGTTCCTGGTTGCCTATATCTACACCCTAAAATATCAATTTTGAACAAGTAATAGATAAAAATAAAAAATATAAAAAATATCATTTTCTTACAACAGAAACTAAATGACATACACAAATGTTCATTAAAAACAATTACAGTTTCTTATCATAGTTTAAATAAATATATTATATTTAAAAAAAATTAAAAAAATATTTTAATATTTTCTTCAAATTAATTTAAAATTATTTCAATAACATTAAACATTTAATAATGAAATAAGAAACGATATTTAAAAAAATTAACGTTTGTAATGTTTGTTTATGTTCCAGATTAACAACACTAATTTGAATCGATCGATCCAATCCATGATTTATTTAAACTTAAACTGGTAATTTATTTTTTTGGTTAAACGTATTTTTAAACCAAAACAATTATTTTTTTTAAAATTTAATTTGAATATAAACTTCTGTTATTTGTTTTTTCAATAAAATCAATACAATTTTGATGTTAGTTTTGTTTTATATGTGTATATGTTGTTTATTATGGATATTGTTTATGTTTAAAATATTGTTTCTCTCGTTTAGTAATGCTCCCCACTATACTTAATTTTTGTTTTAGTATTATTTATTATTGCATCATTACAATCGTCTTGGTGGTGTGGACACTGGCAGAAAATGATCTTTTTTTGATGATACCAAGAAATCGCATGTTTTTGTTTCGTTTACTTCTTTATTGGGTCTGGTTAATTTTTACTATTATGTTTTTAAATCTCGTTTATATTTAAACTTGTAGAAGTGTTAATATTTAAATAACTTTTTCAAGAATATTGTTTGAATTATTGTTTAACTGTCAGTTACAAACTTACCTATGTACCGTTATCTTTTAAGATTTGGAGTTAAAAACTTTGGAAAGAAATTAGCGCATTTTATTTGTATCAAAAATTTCCAATTAAATATGTGAAATATATTTCCATAAAATCTTATAAAGGTTGTGCTACTTAAAGGGTTATATACAGTTAGAAGGCCGAAAAAAAGTAAATTTTCTAGATTTTTTTCTGAGAAAACTTTTGAATTTATTGATCCAAACATTTTCTATAAATATTATGGTATCTTTTAACTATATTTTAAAATTAAGTACTAGTAAAAATATTTATTTGGAAAAGAGCTAGAGCTGATCTCCTGGAGCTCTACTCAAAAAACACGTTTTGCTAATGGTGACCACTATATCTCAGAACTGGTTCATCTGATATTCAAAACCAAAACAGATTTCGTTAAAGTAATTTTGAATCTAGTAATTAATCAAAGGAATAAGCAAAATAAAAATATTTTGACAAAATGACGGTTTCTCAAAAAAAAATCGAATTTCACCAAAATTTCGACGTAAAATTGTTTATATAAAAAAAACTATTCATCACAGAGAAGAAATCTTCGATTAATTATTAAAAAATATATTTAAGAAACTCGTGTTAAAATTTGAGACTAATCGGTTTAGCCGTTTTCCAGTATTGTTGGTCACCGACTTTGAAACCACCATTCTGAGAAAAACGCGTTTGAAGTTTGGAATTCACATTACATGTTATATATCTGCTTGGGTCAAATTTGCTTGTAACGTCGAAAATATTCA